>JACXSJ010003187.1:0-27948 GCA_014851325.1 Pentalonia nigronervosa
TTTTTTTTGCAAAATTTCTGTTAACCGTCTATTCGATTAACCGTCATAGCCCCGGTCCCGACAGTGACGGTTAATCGAAGTTCTACTGTATTAAAGTTAGTTGTAAATTATAAGTGGAACGATATATTTTTATTTTTTAATATTTCATAATAACTTGTAAAAAAAAAAAAAATAAGTATCCTTGTAAATGCATAGTTACGTAATATTTTGATTAAATATTCTATGGATATATTTAATATAGTTATAGATCTAAATAAATATATGTATATAAAAATATATTAAACTATGACACAAAAAAATAAAAATTATGTCACTGAAAAAAAATGACTTACAAAACCTTTCGATATTAGTGTATGACATACAAAATAAACATTTTATTCGTGATCTATCTACATTTTATTTTTAAATGAAATATAAAATTTTAAAAACTACAAGTACTCATAGACTACTATAGTAAATTGATTATCTTATAACTAAATTAAGAAAAAAAAACTGTTAAGATTCATACATTTGATCTAAAAATATTCTAACATCGTTATTTTTAGTGATTATTTTAAATTAACATATTATTATTACATATTTTTATATTCCAATGAACCATTTATAGTAACGCATACCTAGTCTATGAATATAATAATATTCAATATTATTTTCAATATTTTATTTTATATTAGAAACTCATATCGTTTGAAATTAGAATAAACTATTATAAACATGATTTTATACGTTAGTGACTTTTATCTACATTCCTTATTCGATCCAGTTCTTTATTTTCACGAATAATTAATATTTAAATTATGTTAAATTACTCTAAGTATTAATTTAGCAATTATTTTATATTTTATAACAATAAATAATATTAAGTAATATTTTGAGTTTCGATTATTTTATACATTTAGCATTACATACCTACTTATTTTGTTACCAGAATAAAGTTATTTCACAAAATAATAAAATTAACTATAAGAGGAAAAATGATGTTCTGTCATAAAAGATAATTAATTTGAATTTATTTTTGTAACATATAGCAATACTTATAAAAACCGATAAGTATTAACTTTAAATCATAAAAAAATAATTGTTGAATAACGAAGGTACGTAAAAAAAAAAAAACTTTAATATCGTTCATAAAATCAATGTAAATACACGCGATGTATTTTTGTAAGTATTTTTTTCTAATTAAAAAATAATAATTTTTATATATCAAAATAACATAATGTGTAATATAAAGTATAATAAAATAATAATCATTTCAGGTTCCCTCGGAAAATGTATTAAATCAATAACTTCTTTGTTTTCGCGTTCTTTCCATCTCTATGTAGGTATTTTCTTCCATCAGTTTTCAAAAATTAATAAATTCGTAATAATAATGAGCAAAGTTATCGAGTCTGGTGTGCACTCGGGAAATGAATTTGATACTGTGTCCTGCTGTAGCCGAATAAATAATGAAAATAATATAACCCCAAGGCCAATGATGTTCTTCCACGTTGTTTTATAATTTCATCCGGCCGCTTGGGAATTTCTCGTTTCATATTACACAGTATGAAAAATACACACCTCAACTTCATTGTCCAAAAAACATTTACGAAACAGAATAATTAGAAATTCGGAATTTGTCGTTTAAGTTTTAATTATAGAAGTATATGAACTAAATTGATACCTTATTTATCAAGACAGACCTATATGTTCATATCTTAACAAATTGTATTTTTCAAATCATATTATCATCCTTGTAATTTTTTTTTTTACCCACGGTTGCTATTGTGAATTTTTTTTAACTGAAATAATATTTATTATTCATTCGTTATATCTGATTGGGTATCGCATTATTTTTTCATTCAAAAAATATAACTCATCGAATATAATATATACAATTTAATTGTACTTTTTAAAGAAGATTCAATGGCATTTATTTAAGGAAAAATGATTTATCTCGATAATATATTACAATGTAAGATGAGTTTGTACTGTAGAACAAGATTTACAGTATTTTTTATTTAGTATAATAATATATGTGATGTTTTGGAACTCTGAGCTATTGTTTTTCGGTATGTTAAAAAAATAATAGACTTCAATAATATACTAGGTAGGTAATTAATAAGTATATGATTAAAATGAGAATTTATATTCCGAAGGATATAGAATACTAGTGTATTATACAATTATACACCTATGTATGTTAGATCTGTTTGTTTTGATTCAGAGTTGAACAATAGATTTTTAAGTAATTCAATGAATTATTACTAATAAATAAACGACTTCCATTGTATCAATACGCGTTCAGCGTGAGTCACGGACTCTGAGCCGTTGACCGCTTGTAATTCGAAATTCGACACAAAGATTGCCACTGATTATGCACGTTCACTCATTGCATGGACCCCGAACTCTTTAATAAATTAATCGCAATGAATTACACAGGAACGTGTAATCAGGCGAGCACATGATTTATGAACGTGGGTCAAGTTTGACAACAACCCAAAAACGACCACTTAATAGCCCTTAAGCCATATAATGTAATATAATAATATCTATGCACACAGATATCCCACAAACGTTTTGAAAAAATATATATATATTTAATCGATGAATTCACAGGTAGTGCTATTTTAGTTATTATCAAGTCACAGGTATTAACAGCATCGTTTCAGAATATTATTAAACGGAGATATATTTCAGTATTCGTCTGTTGCGTGCACATCGTTTGAAATTCAATAATATTCATCTTATAATTTTATAGGTACTTTGCCAACGTTGTTAAATCTAATAAGAGATTTTAATTTTATCTGAACCATAAAAAAATACAGAGTGACAGAGTAATGGATTTTAAATTTGTTTAGAAACGACGACGATTGCTGCACCCGACTATAAAACATAACAAAGAGAAAAAAAATGTTATATAATGTAGTATAATAATATCTATGTACACAGATATCGTATAAATATTTTGAAAAAAATATATAAATATATATTTTCAATCGAAAAATTTTCAGACAGTGCTGTTTTAATTATTGAATCACAATTAACAGTGTCGTTGCTTAATTATTAAACGAAGATATATTTCAGTACTCCTCCGTCGCATGTAAGTACTTATATCGCTGAAATTCAATAATATTAATTTTATAAAATATTTGATAGGTACTTACTATTAGTATTTAAAATTTAGGTATTATCAGAATTTGACGTATTAAAACTTTTTTTGTACTGCGTGTACTTAATATCGAATCGTGTTTCGTGGACTTCGTGTTAAAAACTGTTCAACGTCAAAACATAGTGTGATCATTGCAAACACCGTTAAAACTAATAAGAGCTTTTAATTTGATTATCCTCATTTCAGTTCAACTATAATACAATTCAATATAAAAAATATAGAATGACGGAGTATAATCAAATGTTAATTTGTTTAGAAACGACGTTTGCAGCATCAGACCGTAAAACATACAACAAAGAGAAAAAATGTTTTTTTAATGCTCTTACTGTATTTTTAATGTCATAAATTTAAGTTAAAATATTATTGTATTATACTAATGAATATATAGGTACGAGATAGCTACACGCATTTATATGTACAAACAAATTAGAACCGTACACGTATTTTCAGGTCATGGTACTACGAGATCAGTTATTTTTGTGTTGACAGATTAATTATTTAGCCTATGCTTAATAATTAAATAATCTCTAAAGTATGTACGAACCATTTTTGATTTTTGATTTAACTGGTTTTCTACATCAAAATAGACAAAATATCACAAAAAGAACCGTTAAACATATAAGTACGACTTATACAATTTCAAGTTGGTAGGTGTTATCAACAGTGTATAGTTTAATTCATTCACGAAACAATAATTATTATTTTTAATATTCAACAAAATACACATTTAAAATAAGTATCTAATTTATACGGTTTAAACAAAATTCTGAGACTTATTACTTATAATAAAAAGAAACTTAAAGTTAATTACTACTTGAAATGGTATTGGATATGGCTAAGGTTTCATCAAATATGCTAGCGCAAGACCAATGACCATAGAATAATAAAATGGATATTTTCAAAAATAAAAATGATTTTATATTATATTTATTTTTTTTATTATAGTACTACTATTTACTACAATAAATAATGTTTTAGTTTTAAAATAAGATATAAAAAATGAAACATAATCGATTCTAATCAATAATAAAAATAAAAATTAACATTTAGAATTTTAAGATAATTTTATAATCACTTAACATTTAAGAAAGAATAATAAATTATATTATTTTAACCCATTGTTGCCACAAACAACACGTATAAATAAATGTATAATGAGAAAAAAATGTAAACGTTACTTGTTAGTTTAGTGAATTTCAAGATTAGAAGCATATTATCACTTTTAATTTATTGCTGTTAAATACTGAAATTTTTTCAATGAGGATATTCAACTTTTATGTAAAATTAATGGTCTCGAAGAACAGAATATAATATAAATTATAAATAAAAGTATAAAGCAATATATAGTTTTACTATCTGTAAAACTTTCCACTGGATGTATATTTTATTTTTATCTAATATCATAAAAAAAAATAGTTTTTCAACTTAAAAAAAAAAAGCTTAAATAAAATAACAATTTAATATATAATTTAAAAAAAAAAACTGAAAAAAAATGAAGATGTATAGTGTTCAGTGAATTTTTAATAATCGGTAAGCACATAGGATATTACATTAAATAAAATTCATAAAATACAGAAGTCGTTATACTTAACAAAAGTTTAGTGAGTATAACTCAGTCAAAATTACGTATAACATTTATTTATTTTAAAATTTAAAATTATAATGTTATACGGCTATTATAATCATGAGTCAAAACATATTAAAATATATATTTTATATAGGTGTAGTTAAAAATTCGAAATTTGAAATTAGAAATCAGTAAGTAGGTACCTATAAAATTATTATCAACCGAAAACATAATTTGAGAAAAACTCATAAGTATAATTTTTATTTTAATGTTCCTATTTAATTCTACACGATTTAATAAAATATTTAATAGTAAAAAATATGACAAATGAATGTTGTCATAAAACAATAATACCCATGTGTTCTCACTAATGGCTCATCATTTGAAGCCAAAATTAGGTTAGATTATTCAAGTTGAGTCCAATAATGAATAATAAAAATAACATTGTGTATCTTAGTTTGAACAAATGTATTAGTAATATTTGAAATAAAACAAATACTTCTCCCAAACACTCGACTTAGTTAGAACGGCTCGAAATGGAAGAAACATTATTACCGATAAATGACAACTTTAGACTTATCTATTGAATTAATAGTCGTTAACCATAGTGATTAAAAAATAAATATAATTTTATTAAAGGTTTATAAAAATTAACTATATTATGAACTATGAATACGTGATAAAGACACACCCCCCATTGTTATAATTCAAAACATAAAGAATAAAAATTAATTTTCAATATTAAAGTTTACAATCATGACAACAGCAATAGTTTGAATATTCACATGATATGGGGGTACTCATTACACTCTATGTTAAATTTTACCTTCTTTCAGAAATGTTAACACAATAAAATGTAAAAAAATGCATTTAAAAAAATTAATAAAATATTCTAAATACGAAAAAATATAGTCGCTTAAAAACCCAACAGACTGGACCAAAATATTATACTTATTTGTTAGTAATGACAAAACAAAACAATTTTTAGTTAATTAGTGAATTTAATAAGTTCAGTCATATTATATTCGTTTGACAATTTGTCGTTTTAAACTATTAATTTCGGTGATATTAAATTTATTATGATACCAAAATGTACTAACTAGATTATTATTATTTATAAACTAATTACAGTGACATAACATTGTTAAATTCACAGAAAAGGGGTTGGAAATATACCTTTGTAACTTTGAACTGCAATTTTTGCTTAAATAATAAAAATGCAATGAATAAGATGCAAATTAATTATTTTTTATATACTTATTAAATATTAAATGTATTATATTTATTAAAATTGTATATTAGGTTGGTAACAACTGTCATTTATAGATTCAAAGATAATTAATATACACCTTATCTACACTATTTTTTTATTATTTATAATTTATAATTATTAAGTATTTATCTCATATTTATTGCTTTATATATTACTCATATAATCTTATATAATTTAAATTAATACACATTTTGAAAATATAATAAGTGTATGAACGTGTTAAAAAATAAAAATAAATGTAAAATGTAACGGTTAATTAATTTTTAAAATTAACTTAATATTTAAAATTAAAACCGTTTGCTTAATATTCTCAATAATATAGTAATTTATTAAAGTTGAGTTTGCCTCTTGACCTAATAATAATACACTGGATTCGCTCGGTTATTTATTATTCGTGCAGTATAAATGTATAATAATTATTATTAGGGTACAATTAGCACTTTATGGTTTCCATCCACTGCTCCATAAACCATCCCCGATCAAAATAACATCAAATATAATGTTTCGTATCATCATTTCATTAGTAGAGTAAGCATTGATAATTGATATTTTAATATTATAACCAATTATTCGCAGGTACTTAGTTTATAATTTTTGTACAGTATCAAAACGTTGTAATATGATTTTAGATTTTGACCAAAACAATGAATGTGATAATTTAAAAATGATGTTTTTTTTTATCAAAACGCACTTTTTATAGCAGAAAAAACACTTCTATCATTAATATTAATTGAATTAAATTGAATTTAGTTTTGATTTTGGTATGTTAAAACTAAAAAAATTCTCAGTACTTATCAAGATAATTTTCAAAAAACCGCAAAAGTTTCTCTGCAGTTTGCTATATAGTACGTGTCGAGTGAATCTCGTCGTCAATGAATAGGTAACTGTAAGTAACTTATTAATGTGAGATGATTTATGAAATTTAGGTGTAATCTTATCAAACTTGAAATAACATTTTTTAACAATCAATATTATCATGTAAATATGATACTATAGTAAACAAAGGACAAAACATAATCGTATTGCAAATACTATGATTTCAAATAAAAGTTATTTTTTTGCTCTAAGTTGCGTAAAAAATCCGAACATTAAATCTCTTCTGCATTTATTAATTTCTTAAAAACAAACATTAATATAGGTTCCTTTAACAGTTAGTATAAAAAAACATAGTTTAGAAATACTTTAACTGAAAAATCAATATGCTAATAGCTGCCAAAACTAGTATTACACTTAGATGTTAATTAGGCTGTATCAGATTAAAAATCATATAATAATTATAACATTGTACATTGGATTGACTTTTATAACAATATTATTATGATTTATGATTAAATTGCATGCAATTAAATTATTTCTTACTCATATATGCATATTATTGCTTACACTGAACGTCGACTTACCTATTATTTTATTTTTTTTTTTTTTAATTCCAGTTTTCAAATATCGTTAAAGGCTTTATTTTTTTTTAAATTTATGGTGTACTAGAAAAATTCTTCAATAAATATATTAATTGAGTTTGCGATTCAGTTTTTTTTTTTTTTAAGGAAATCATAAGTAAAATTATGGAATGACGAAATCCAAAACTAAAAATATAAAAAAAAGCATTCATGAACAGACTACGAATTAAACATGCAAGATTAATTCGTAGATTCCTAATAATAGTTAAACGCTGAATTGACAAAATTAAAAGAATGCAACCAATACACAAAAGACCTCAACAACCTCAACAATCAGCAAGCCACATAACTCGGAATCAGTACTAGGACAAAATCCAAAAACAATGAAATAAAATTATGAATATTTAAAAATAAGTAAAACTGTAATTTAAATTAAGGAAACTTTATATTCTAGATTTATAAAAAGACAATGTTTTATACCTAATGGTCATTGTTGTGGAAGTCGATAGAATATATTTTGTTTAAAATATTTACCAATTTAGGAAATATTACCCATTATAGTTTTCATTATAATTCAAACAAAAACTATCTATGCAATAAACATGCGTAATAAACACGAACTATTCGTATATTACAGATTTATAAGGGGTTTTAAAGGTGTTTAGGACTGGGATTAATTTGGGTCCAAAGCCTTGGACAAAAATAACGAGATTACGTCATTCGTCTTCAAATGTTGGGTTATTTTTATTATTATCCTTATCATTACTAAGCTTTAATACAATATGCTTATGAAATTGCAATTTTAACACAAAAATAAAAAAAATACACATTAATTTACATAATATAATTTCAAAAAAAAAAAAAAAAACAACGAATTACAATATTATATTATACACATAGCTATATTATATTTTTAATATAAGGCTACATAAACTAAAATTATATTTATATAAATAGGTACACCAATTAATTTCAGTTGTGAATTAAATATACTTAGAAAGTTAAGATAGGAGGTATATAATTATGATTATTATTTTATTATATTGACTAAACCATCGAGTGATAAGCACACGATTTGCTTCCCAAATAATTAATTTTACAATCATCATAATACTACCCATGTAAAAATGTGACTACTTCGACTCAATACTTAAATCAACAGAAACAATGTTTTTATTTTTCTAATAGTTTTTCCTTATTAAGTTTATAAAATATCTGAAATCAAAATATTTACCACTAAACTAAGATGCTCAAATTTAAGTTGAAAATTGAAAAACTCGATATTTATATCAATTTTTTGGAACATAAAAACTTCAACCATCAAATTTAAATATCATGTTATCTAATAACTGATAATAAAAACGTTGCGGAAATAACTAAATTATTATCAAACACATGCAATGTCGATTTCGAATATAAAGATGTGGTCAAGAATAACAAAATGTCATATACACTAAAAATGATAGATTTCCTAGTATTAACCAGCACTAAATTGATTAAAACTATAAAATTAAGCACTAAAAATCAGAATGGGCTTTTTACTAGTGAAATTCATTCATTGTTTGATAAAAATAATGTTTATATGAATGATTAATTAAGAAAAAAGATAAACGATTATTCTGGCTGTTATTATTAGTTTTCAAAATATATAACCATAAGTATTGATTTTTATGAGCGAATTAGTCTGGTGTATTCATGAAATGTGACAGGAGAAGTAGATTTATTAAAATCACATTCCCATCAATCAACTTAAACTTACTATCTGTTAAGTAAAATATATTATAATAACATTTTATTTCAATATACCTATGTTAAATATTGTACTCTGTAGAACAAAGTGTCCTGTTAATTATTAACATCAAAATTCAAAATCTGATTTTCCTCCATTTGATATTAATCCGTCATCGATAGGTGACACGAACTGCGATGAGTCAAATTATTGATTGTCGTCAATGACCAATCATAATTATTGGTGTTGTGTAAGAGATTGGGGAAAAACACAGACACACAAATGCGAAACCGAATGTACAATAGATATTGATTTTGATTACAAGAAAATTATTATGAAATACTAATATGAGTTACACTCAGTTACTCGTGGTTGTCGGTGGTCATCGTCACGGACCTGGTATCCGTGGCACGTAACCAAGGTAAGCCCGGTCTTTTTTGCCGGTGCCTAAGTACGCGTACCTCCGGCTAAAGGCGACTTCACACTGCACCGTGAAAAATCTTTTTTTTTTTTTGATTTACGATAATTTTAAATGTGATGAAGCGATTCAATTATTCGCATTGATGTAGTAAATGGTAAGTGGAAACTAGTATAACATGTATCATTAGTAGGATTGGATTCTATTCTCTAGTATACGAATTAATATACTATGATACCACTGTTATATACCGCTTACTAACCGTCAGATTCAGCCAATCACAGAATTTTTTTCCGGAAATCGCGGTTCACGCTACAGTGTGAAGTCGCCTTCGCCCTTTTGTTTCATCTCTCCCGTGATCAGTTAAACTGCGAGAGTCCACCGAGTCGTTCTGTTACAAACCATAGTGTCCTGAAGTCGCAGTTGATAGAAATGAGCGTCGATGGTATGCTGCAGTGCTTGTACTTTGTACTTAAGTACACCATATCCGAGATTGACAACGTTTTATAGTAGTATCAGCTCTTATTTCTTTCAAAATTGCATAAAATGTCAAATAATATCAATCAATGCACGATTTATTTATTTTGTTTTCGATATTTTAAGTAGGTACATAAAATGAGATATATTTTATTGAATTTTTCAGAATATACACTTATTATACCTAATTGATTAAAACATTATTAAAAGTATTATTGGAATTATTCCATTAGCTTAAGAAAAATAATTTTAGATGTTCTATACGTATATAAAATATTGTTTTAATTACATTTTGTTGATATTTTTAAAATTACTTTGGAACTATTAATTTATGTTATTTAAAACCTGATTGTTAGGAAATTGAAAACATTTAATAAATCTAAATTATTATAGCATAATTTGGTACCTTGATGTAGATGTATAGGATATAGAACATAATTGAAGCATAATATGTTTTTTGCTACATAACCACTTAGGCATGGTTAAACACGATAGATGATTTAATGTATGTTTTTTTAGTATAAGACTAATAAAATCTAATTATGTTTAATTATTAAAAAATAACTATAATATTGATTTATAATTGAATTGAAATATAATAATAATGAAGTTTAACTAAGTAATAAAAGGTTTTTAAAAAAGTGTATTAAATAACGTTTTCTACAAACGGTTAGGCACACATTTGTTATTATTTATTAGTTATAAGTAATAACTAATTACTTTACTATATCACTTGTAGTAGATTGTTTAGATAGAAATATTATTATTTCAGAAAATTAATTAAGATCCAAGTATTTTGAGGCTTTGATACGCATTGCTTTTGTAGTGTTGAACAATACCTGATTACAAAATGATCGAAATAATTAATTAAAACTAATTGATTTTACCTATAACTTGTAAGTATAATAGCATTGTTTGTACTTGAAAAATAATTAAAGCATTATTAAATCATGGCAAGAAATGAATAATCATAAATTAACACAATTATGTAAAATATCAAATACGTGATTTTATGACAATCAGTTCTAATTATAAAATAATACAATATTAAAAAATATAATACTGGAAAACAAAAAAATTTCTTTTATGTTGATAGCTTGTTAACATTAGTTCATTTTTAATTTCAGAAAAAGTAAGAATTCTTGAAAAGTTTTATGCGACACATTTATAGATGGAAATCGACCATGCAGATAACAGATTTTGATTTTGTCACAATTTTCAGTATTTTTCAATACCTCTAAAACTTAGTGAAAAATGAAGGCTAAATCTTGATCAACTTCGGGTAAATTAATACTTTATATAGAATCGAATACTATAGCTACTACTGAAATATCATACTATCAAATTATGGACAACTTATTATTATATTACCTAACATTAATACTCACTATTTCAACTTTTTTTTTATCATGAAATAGCCGACCCGTTGGAGAATTATCTGTGCCTGTCCGCCATCGTTTATTAACATAAATAACAACAATTTACAGTTTTTTACAAACTATAAATTTATAACATGAATTTACGTACTAGGTAGTCTTAATGCGTTTGTGCCTAGCTCCAGGGACTTCTACTTTCTAGTAGTCATTATTTCTCAGATCGACTTGCTAACTCGCCGCCTTTGGTGTTGCGTTCTATGGCTGTCCATGATGGTAACTCTGCCTCTGTTACTCCCTCTTTCTCGATGCCCAGTATTAGTGAAATGTACTGTTCCAGTGGTTCCACTACTTTCCGTTATCCCGGCTATTCACCACGATGGATACAATCGACCACCGGCATGATGTCCTTACCCACGGTGACCTCCGATTTCATAAATCTTCTCGCCAAATCGGTCACAATCTGAAGAAAGTATGTATTCTGCATCCTCCATTAGTGTCGTGATGATAATTTATAAACCATGATGCACAACATAATATATTTCAGTACTTCCCAACCAACCTCTTTCTTAAGCACACCATCTTTGAAATTTTTTTCAAAAACAAAAAAATATTAGAGATTGAAGTACTTACTTCCTAATATTTTACTAATTTAAACCTAGGATTAGCAAATTCTAAGAGGCTTTTTTCTCTTTTATGTTAAAATTGACTTTTAAATGAAAATTTACAACTATGTACCGTTTATTAGTAAAAACAAACATTATGCCATCGGCAGATACAACTAATATCTACCATGATGGGTAGGCATTATTTGAAATTCCTTTCACTACGTCACTGTCCTCCATCGGGTTTCCACATGATACACAATCCTAGTTTGTCATCCGGGAAAATCTACAAAGAGAAGAGATTGAAAGCACTAAAGTAGTCATACCACCCGTCAAAAAATGTGTCTTTTGATGGTTATTTGTCGCACTGTGCAGTGTTCAGCGGTTGACCTAATAGTGTGCGTCAGGTATCGGCCACTTTTTCCACGCACCATTGGTGATTTCTTCTTTTTCCTATTCCTCTGCACCCATCGTAGTTCGCATCGAACATGTGTCTACAGATGCACTGAGACATTTCTAGTCACTATCGAGATCGCATCCCGTGGACCCTGTTCAATAGACACTATTAGCTACCCTCAGAGCCATGCACTCTGGGAACCAAGCAGTAGCTGTCAGGCTGTCTATGGTTCCGGAACATCGGCGATAAATTCCACAAAGGGACTGCATACATTAACTGGCTGTGAAAGCAGTTTTACTTTGATCTTGGCCTTGGACCTTCACCCTGCATCAATTTGGATGAGATGGTCGTTGTCTTCGTGGCTTTCTGACGAATAACTTCGTTATGCTCCTTGAAGCCAAAAACACCCTGCATATATTTGATGTTACTTCTGAGCTCTAACGTTTCATCTAGGAGCACAAATTTCATATTAAACTACCAACCACTTGGTAGTCTTTCCAATTCTTGCAATAACTGAGAATTGGAAAAATCAACTTAGTAAGTGAATAGATGGGTAGCAACGGACTAAAAAATATACAGTGAGCAAGATCGTTTTTATGATGACAATGATTACTACTATAGTCTACTGTAATACGTATAAGAGTGGGTATGGTATAGTATATAAAATATAATATTATTATGACCGGGATAATGCGGTACATTCTGTATAAAAATAAATTTACTCTAAAACGGCGATTGACTGTCGCCTTCATATTTTATCAACTTTACATATCCTATCGTCATAATTTCATCGTGTATATATTTAAACAATCCAACACCTATGTAACATACCTAAATTATCTATTGAAAAAATATATTTTTCTTTTAGCCGTCGCTTCTTGTTCTACGCAACATACAGCTGCAATAGTGTATGCTATTACACGAGCGTTTGTTTGTCGAAAACAGCACATTCTTGTAGACAACACTGTCCACGATCATAATAAAATAAAATATGCTTTTAAACTTAATATCATATTATTATTATGTCATGTTGATTTGCGCATAGATGTCCTATAATCACGTAAAATATAAACACTGATCATATTATAATAATTCGTTTGAACATTTGGTGTTGACGAGACCAAAATATTATGTTATGTAGGTACGACGTCACATCGAAATATGATGGAGGGCGGAACGTTCCCGTCTGATATCTACTAAACAACATAAATTGTGTATCGTAATAATGTGTTTCGTAAATTATGTCAGAGGATACCGCATATCACGATAACGTTCTGTTACTGTCGAATTAATCAAACACTATTCCACAATACACACGATGTCGTATTGTACAATATATAATTTCAAAACGCGCGATAAATATACGTGTGCATGTGGGCCAACACATATTATTATTATTATATTTTGTCATAATATTATATAATGCGCCGTCTGTGTATCATTATTATTATTATCATTATCACTATTATTGTATTAACTATTATTATTGTTGTCGTTATAGTCGGCCGGAACGGCGCGGCGGAACGATTAAATCTACGCGTCATCTCTCGTTGATCGGACGTCGCGGACGCTTCGGCGGCGGGTGCAGTTTGATTAGCGAGTTCAGAATTATTATTTTGTTTACCTTTCCAGATTCGAGTTGGTCGATCGTAAATAACACACCATTGTTTAAATAATAACGGACGCTGAACACCGCGGACTTAACTCCGCAGTGCCATACTGCCGGACATACCGCGCCCGCCTCGAACCCTCTGCTTTCGCGTGTGTGTGTTTGTGTCAAACTCTGTTATTGTATTATATTATAACCCTAGGATTATTTCCATCACAATAAATATAGAATACTCGTAAATACGAATATTATACCTATCATATTATTATATTCGTAAACACGATAAACGATATTATTTTCAATGTGGACCATAATAATAATAATAATAATGTATTATTATCTGCAATCGTGTCGTACTACATATCAAATGGAAACCGTAAAAATATTTTTGATAATGTAATCGTTATATTTTTTGAATTTTTGATGTCACGATTATTTTCGTTTATATGTGTTAAGTGTAAATACAATAGTATTATGCGCATTGTATCTCAACTATTTTATTAAGCGCCACATTGCGGTCCGAGAAGCAAAGAAATATAAGACGGTAGTATCACATTATTTTGTTTTAAATTGTAATATTTGCAGAGAAACAGTTGACACCATCGTCATTAAAAGACATCTTTAACTACAATGGTTATTAGCTTATAATTTTGATAGTGCTACGGTTTTTCAATATTTATTTTTTAAATTTGATATTTTCAATATCTAAAATTCAATGAATTTATGAAAACCTATTTGTTTTAAAAACTTTATCTGTCTGTTTATTCTATAGTTTTGGTCCGAGGCTTTCGTGTAGTTGGTCTGCTATGTTGTTTTCACTTCTTTGAGTTTCGTATTGGCGACATTTAGTTAAAATATTTAAAACATATTTTAACTAAATATGTAAATTATGTAAGTCGAGTACCATAATATACCACTATATGTCGAACATGTTGGAGGTTCCTTCTTGGCCATCAAGTACCCGCGTGTTAACTTTGTGTGACCGACTCTGAGTCTGTTTGTGATCGTCTTGTATTTTTTGTTTATGTAATTTACTGGTATAATAGTATTACTGTATATAATAATGTTTTACTGTATCTAATAGTTATTTTAACTTAGCCAAGTTTTTGATTTTGTTTTTCCGTATTTTGTCCCATTTTAGAAGGCAGATATTTTTTTTTATTTGGTTTTTGATGTATCTAGTTTGTTGTATTATTTATGTATAATACCCAATAGGTAAACAAGTATGTACCGTATGTTCTCGAAAATATGATATATTATATAATTCAATTACCCATATTACTAAGTACCCTAACATATTTTTGAATTCTGTTTGCGGGACACGAAACTAGACTATTGCATCATTCATTTCTCGTGGACAACATTATATAATATGCTTATGATACAGAGTAATATGGATAGTTTAATTATAAAGTGTACTCTACAATTTAAAAGTCAAATATTTTTTTATTAATTGTTGAAGCTTCAACATAAATGTGTATAATAAAATAATATACTAGTTATAATATTTAATGACATTTTTTTTTAACAAGTTTTACAATTTTTTAATTGATTTTATAGTGTGAATAATTTTATATACTTAGTATTTCGGTATTTTTTTCATCGATCTCTTGTCATGATGAATTAATTAAGATTTTATGTACTTCAGTGTATTTTGGGCAGTTGGTCATTATATTATGTGATTGATTCGAAGATTTTCAAATTCTATGTTATATAATATTACATCGTGTATGTAGATATATAAAAATAAAATTTCTAATAACAATACTGAAGATCCGGTATTGTAAGTACAAATTACCTAAACCAAATCAAAAATGAACCCGCGATTCAGTGATTTTAAAACAGACTTCACTTATACAATACGGCATCTGCTGAAAAACAACGAATTATTATTATATTATAATTCTATACCTAGCGTTGGTATAGAAAATTCACTAGGTATATTTTGTATAATAGTTTATGTTTGTGAATATATTTCTTAAACAGTTCTGAGTCAGCTGCTGCAGGTTACTTTAGTTACTTTTGTTTGCAACTTTTAACTTAACTCTTCTATTTATGTATAGGTAGGTTAATTATTCATTTTAAAATATATAATATTATGTTACCTAACTTGTCTTTTTATAACCATGGGCTAAAATAATACAATTATTAGGATTTACACTGCTGATATTATTCACTCTGCTTCAGTTGAGGGTCAGAGGCAAGCAAATAAAAATTGGATAGTTTTCACTAAATATCTACAAATTTACGACAATTTATGCAGAACTCAGAAAAATCTATTGACATGAATAGCACTTTGAGTAAACATTGTGCGGGAATAACGATATTGTGTGAGTACTTGTCAGTTATTCACCTGGCACTTATACTGGTATTAACTTACCATTTTATTTTTTAAAAACTATAACTAAGTTATTATTTTTATCTTTTATACATTGTTATTTTCTTTTGTAAATTTGAAATTTTAATGAAATTGGTGCCTTTCATTAAAATTAATATTGGTAATTTTATTAGACGTATGATAATATTTTACAAAAATCACCAGTTTATGATTGTTAAACTATTTATTTTTGTAATCATACTAATAATTTTGTATAATATGTATAATAAAAGATTATAAATATGCTATATATTATCCTATCTCGCCGGAGGTTCGTCAAGACACTGACCAGTATCGCTCAAAAAATATATTTTATAATATATGAGCCATTTGGAGATTTTTCGAGCACTGTCAAAATTATAGGTAGAATATGATGAAATATATTTTGTTTAAAAAAATATTAAAGAATTATTATCATGATATTATATTATTTTATTTATGTTTCTCAAATTAATTTTGGTTTAAGTATCAAGGTGCTAGTTTAAAACATTTTAGTATTGCTAACGATTAACTTGACCTTATTTGAATACTTTTGAAAATACCTAAACTCAAACTATTTAAAATGAGAGAATGTAGATACAACTTGTCAAGCCTTGATTATTAATACAATAATAATAACAATAATAAAAACTAGGTGTTCTGCAGGTTTAGCAGAACACAATGAAAACATATACATATATAATATTATATGCGTTATATTCGCAAAAAAATATAATGACACCATATCTATATTTTACAGAATGCGTAAAGTTTACTCTGATTATTATAAGTCGTATATAAAATAGGTAGGTATATTCTATATTAAATTATGTAATCTGAAAAATTCCAGCAATTCGTGTATAATATCATTTACAGTGCATATTATATAACTTTAAAATTTACGTAAATTTAACAATTTACGACTTAAAGCAACGATGACAAGAACTAAAAAAGGATGAACAATTATTATAAAAACCGTATGGAATGTTGTGCAAGGGCCGTGAGAAGAGTCATACGGTACGAGATCTTCGAGGAAATGCGAGTTCTTACTAGAACTATAATTTTACAATTAATATCGAAATATATATTTCAAAAACATTATAGCGTACTCTAAACTGCCTTGTTTAACGATTACTATTAATTTCACTTTCATGTGTTTGAAATACTGATCATAGGGAGGATGACTAAAAGTTTGTCAAGTACGCGTCTCATCACTTAATTAAACATGCATATAGATACCTAGTTATATTAATGTAAAATAAAGTATTTGGGACTTCAGGAGTGTAAATTTAGTTTGGATATTAATCTCAGACATCGATTTTCACTAACTCTAACAGGCGAGAATGTATTGGTGAATGAAGTTTTGAATAAGCTCCATAATATTTATAATTTATCTCAAGCAAAATACGCTCGACAATTTATCACTTACATCTTTCCAGAATTTTTATCGCTCCGTTCGAAAAATAGAATAAATAAATAAAACATGCCTAATATATTACTTCATCCTTGATTATCGACCAACAATTTTTAACAATTTATATTGTTGGTTTTATAACCGTATGCGCAACAGTTATATTATACCCATAGAACATATAGAGTATAATAATATATTTGACTATACCATGGTCTTGGATTATACGAGATACACGACCCGATAATTGATATTCAATCGTGTAATACTATTTTTTACAATAAAATAATTTAAAAATACAAAATACAATTGTAAATTTTCAAAAACAATTAGTTAAATAATATTATAACCATTGCCATTTGCCACCATTCGTCGTACACACAACGTATACTCGACATTTACTCTAAGTATAATTATAAAATAAATATTTTTTTCGCGCATTTCTTTACGAATGTTGTTTTTGAATATACACCCTTCTAATAGGTATATATACTCTAAATATATCACTCTAATAACGTGGATTATTGATCAATCAACAAAAAATCATACAGCATACCTAATACCGATATATCATATTATACATTGATCTGGTACCTACTGAAAAATTAAATTATCTACCTATTTAAAATTAGTTTTCAACGGTTTATTTAAAATTTAAATAAATCATCTACGTTGTATAATAGTAACAGTACTAGGATTCATTTATTTTCAAATCTAAAAGAAAACAAATATTGACAGCATTTATCTCTAACTAATTGTTGTCTTACATATTGTCGTTTCTGTTTAATTGATTCCTTTTGAAATTTGAATTGACAATAGATGAAAATGATTTAATGTTGTAAATCAATACCTTGTGCAGATTTTATAATAATATGATGTATGAAAAAGATTTACTTTAGTGTACTGTTTAATATTAACTTACCGTTAATTTATTCAGAAGTAATGTTGGTTTATGGATAAAAATATAATTTCTTATGTTATTCATGCAATACTTTTTTATTTACTTAAATAAAAAAAACAAAAAATTCTTATTTCAGTCATAATCTAAAAATAAATATGACTATTTTGAACCCAATTCTAATTAGAAATTATTTTCGTATTCTTTCGAGCTACCTAAATTAAGTTTTTTTAATTGTATTTTTTCACTTTTAATTATTTATAATATTATCCGTACCTACATAATATTATAAACTCGAATACCATAAATTCTCATTCATTACATTTTTTGTTTGTTTTCTATTTCTTTATCCGAAATTTGAACTACGGTGACATCATTATTTCACTACTTCTTTTATGAAATAATATGTACACAATATTAAAAAAAAATAAAAGAGAGAAAAAACTGTCTGTTTCTTTCAAACCCAACGAACCGGCACGCCGCAGACAATAATATCGTAACAATATTATTTGAATTGTATACGACGTATTTTCCGGTTCGATATTACGGTGGTATTATCTTCCATAAGGCGACAGGCGACGGCAAAAGTGTCCACAATTTCCGTCGAGGCGACGAAACGTGTGCGACTGTAATTGACAGTAGCCATATTATCTCATAAACAATATTATTATATAATAAAATAATACCATTGTGCGTGTGTATAGGTTATTATTATTTGTTTTTTTTTCACCGCGGGAGTGTTGGTGTCTAGGACTGATGAAAAATGCTGCACACACACACGCGCACGGACGACGTACACGACGTACATTTTAAATTCGAAAAATTATTAACTGTACGTCACAAATATTGTTAATCATAATTTTATTATATTATTGTATAATAGTTAATAATATAATATTATACACATATACAATATTATAATACATTGTCCGCCATGCATCCTTTTCTGTGGATAACATTGGAATACTGCTGATTTTATTTTATATTAATAACATAGTGGAGGACGGCAAGCTTTTTATAAATAATCAGGTAGTCAGTAAATGGCCAAAAACGTGAAGAAAAAATCTAAAAATCAAAATACTTACAAGTGATGGTGGCCTGTTGTATACTATATTGATAGTTTCAAATCCAAAAACGGTTTTACTACATTTAATATTTATATACAGCTGCGGAGTGATTCAAAATTTATTTTACAGCCATTTTATCACATAAATATTCGAAATACAGAAAAATGTATAATACGAAAGTTTCTTGATTTAGAAACATTTTAAATGATTTGTAGATTTTATCTTTTCTACGATATATTAGGGGGGTTTATGGGGTCAACTTTAGAAACTCAAATGGGAACCTATACTTTTTTGCCAACATAATATGAAGATATTTTATCAATATATAATATAAAATGTTTAGTAGTCGCGTGTCTATTGTTTTATTTAAAAAAGTACATCAAATTTGACACTAAAATTAATTAATCATACAAATATAAAATAATTATTATTCATTTTTTATTAGATTACTATTGTATTAAAACCAACGGCTTTTAAAACCCGGACTACCTCCATTAGATTAATAGAGTTCTGAAATCGAAGATGAAAATGAATTATCTTTTTTTATAAAAAGCAAATACATTCATGCCGGTTTTTTAATATTCTAGTACACTTCATGTCCACCAAGTTGTTTTTCGGAAGTAGAAGATATTTAAAGGATATTAACGATTTTTTTATATTTGATGAGTAAGGTATACAGTATAAGTAGATACAAACATTAATAATAATATAAATTTACCAACTATAAGTTATAATGGTACTTAATCTGAATTTTGTATTACTTTAGATTTGTCTAACGTCGAAGTAGGGAATATAATAATTCAATTCATTTAAAAGTGATGAAATATATTTTAAATCTCTCTTCTCCAAAATCCTAATGGCTTGCAATCATTAAGTTTAGTAGTACACATTCCTATTTTAACTCGTCAATTGTTCAAAGAAATTCTACCAGCAACGTGTTATTAAATGTCTCATTTAAAACCATATTCAGACTACTAGGTTAAATTTAACTTGTTAAACCTCACGTTATAACATTCAACCAACAAAAAAAAATAAATGAATAAATAAATAAATACTACAAAATTACTTTTAAATGTACAAAACGATAACAAATTCTCGTTGATTTACCTCTAATTTAATTTTCCACTCAGCCTAAAAATATTTCAACTCACTATCAGTATTAACAATTTTATTTTAAAGACTTGAATTAACTATTAAAGAATTAAAAAAACTATATTGTAGTTGAGTTACTTATAGGAGTTGATAATTATTTAAAAAACAAAAAAGGTTTTATTATGCATATGCATAGTATCTTTTTAGTAATATATTTAAGAATATATTTGTATGATTTAGTGATGTTTTCTATAAAAATCAAAAATATAAATTAGCGTTTACAATGTAGTATAAGTAATACTTCATAAAATAGAAAATGTTATGAGATTTAATAAGAAATATGTTCAAAAAATACACATAGTCAAAAAATTAAGTAACTTAAACTAAATGCAAAATGTTGAAAAAATGTTTAACACCTAGTTAATGATCATATTTTTGTATATTATATTGTAAACTCTACACATATAGACGTTGTGTGTCCATATAATACTAATTGACATTTTCGCACGTGCAATAGTGTTATTATTTTTCAACTCGCAAACATGCGTGCGCACGGATGTATAAATTTAAAATTAATTTACATATTTTTGCTGTAGTGACTAATAGTCATAGAGTTTATACCGACCCGGTCATGACCTACGATTAAATGTATGTGATAAATTCTCGGCTTTCACGACGACGACGACGACGACGACGGCGACATAAAATCTGGCTAAGAATTAATTTAAAATGAATGACAGTCACCGATGTACCCGACGTTTCTCCCTCTCGGCGTCCTATAAATAATGGAACTTCGTTAAATAATATATAATATCATTTTCACGTCACCGGCAACCTATATGCCACTACTGTCATTGTAGCCTTGCTACCTCTAACCTGCTGTTTCTGGTGTTGTGTGGTAGTTCGAATTAAAAATGGTTTTAAACGTATATCCGGCCGGCACTTCCGGGTTTCACTATCCAGGTCCAAAAGAGGACTTTTCACCTCCTCGTGTGTATGCCGGCACAGAGTTTAACCGCTAGAAATATACTAAAAGGTTCAAAAATATTGAAAATATAAATTATTCGCAATAATTATTTTATTAAAAGAGTTTGATGTTCATATGTTTCGATAGAATCGGATATTATTCACGAGTAAAATGACAGTTGTACACCGTGTCATGATTTTATAGTAGTTATAATGCTGAACTTCAAAATCTCGAAAATTTAACACCTATATAGTTAGTCGTAACATGTTATTACGCAGTTATAAATTATCAATAATACATCGACGAAAATAATGATTTTTTAAGTAACAATTATAATTATTTCGTTGTAATTCAAAAAAAAATTAATCGTATAGTCTTGAGTATTTTTGTCATTTACATATTATAATATTGATTAATATCATACAATGACATTTTAAAATATTTAAAATAAATTTGAATAATGTATACCACGAATCTAATCGCACCATTATTATACTTTACGTCGTAACTGACTTGTATAAATTGTAAATTGATAATTATATCTAGTACCTGTATGATATTATATTATAAAATATAATTAATAATTCAACAATATAATAATATTATTTAAATAATATAATATGTGATGTAGTTGACAACGATTTATTTAACCTTATGTATTACTGGAGTATAAATTAGGTAGGTTAACTAATGATATCAAAAATCGGAATCTATGAAGCAAAGTGAGTTCACTGATTTTTTTATTAGTTACAAAATCAATAGGTACCAAAGGTTCTAATGAAGTTCAGATGATATAGTACACAAATGCGTTATTATTATTCGGATATCAATAAAATATTTTCGTTTTAGAACATATAACATTACAACACGAATACCCAAGTATGCAACTCGTATAGTTATGATATGAATAAATTGTATCATTCATCAATATCATATTATTTACTATTGTTTTATTTAATTTTTTTTCGTAGTTCATTCCAAATATTATTTTGTAATGTTACCATGTTGTATTATATTATTATATTCTACTAACTGTATTACCTGACTTCACTCAGGTAAAATTAATCTATCTTTCTCTCATTTCGCTTCATTTAAAATATATAATACAAACACGATTACTATATTTTATGATTTTTAACTTCATAATTCTGGACAAATTGTTGATATGAATGTCAAAAATAGAAGATAGATTCAATAAATACTTAAAAGTCAACATAAATCCGATATCATCAAGATAGGTATTCGCCTTAATGCTTTTACATAAAAAAATCGTCCTGAATTAAAAAAACGCATTATAGTAGATGTCATTGTGTTCATATATAAGCATTTAATTTAAAAATATATTTTTTTAAAATATAATTGTAAAAAAAAAATATATATGCCATATTTCTACTAATTATAACATTAAATATAATCTGTAATCAATATCGAGCCTATATAAAAATAAGTAAATATTTGATTTTCGTGAGACGAATCAAAATTCATGTGTGAGCAACTCTATAGAAACCTACACGGGGTTGAAAAAAAAGCTAAAAACTCTTTCAGAGTCTGAAGGAATCTATTGATATCGTTTTATTAAAAACGGTCTAGTAGTTTTTGAGTGTATAGAGGACAAACAAACAAACAAACAAACCTTCATTTGTATACATTAGAAGAGAAGATAGATTATGGAATACAGAGTAATAGAATAATATGATTATCTGACAAAATTTTGAAATATATTACGATTTACATTATGGCCAACATGAATATTTAAAATAATTTAAAATATTATAATTATATTCCGTTAACGTTATTGGTAGTTAAAAGTTTTATAAAATATACATTGAAGACATAATTAAATTACGAATATTAATTAAAGCATGAAAATATGACTTACGAATGGTATTTAAATATATTGTTATGAAACTAAATTTTTTTTTTTTACGTTCGGGTACTTTTCAATAATATGTCAGATTAATATTGTTTAAACGTAATCGAATTAAAATCATAAACGTTTATTCCGTTAGGTGTATACTTCATTTCAAAATACAATCATTGCAATAAACATAAATATATAATAATATAATATGATACAGTATACTCGTTTAATCATTTGTAAATATGTTTAAATTTTAGTATTTCATATTAAAATGTCCATACTTAAATATTTTGATTACCATGTTAACATATAATAACATAATTTATTGTATTAAACATTGTACACAGATGTGACAAATTTATTTCCCAGTAAACATTTCAATTAGATGTACATTATTTTAAATTCGTCTATGTGTAGGTACTTAATGTTAATATTATTACAACAATATCACGCATCTGGTACTATAAGGAACTCGTATACTCTGTAATTTGGTGTAGAAGTGTTAATTAATATATCCTGAAGTCTGAAATTAGTTAATTAATTTTTGTATTAATTCAACTGTATAATTGAGTTTTGATTAATGGGTGCGTTGTACAATTGATAGTGACGTCAATATTTAATAATTAATTGCGTAAAACAATGAATAAGTACAATAATTACTCAGGCCCGAGGAGACTCCATTGAGTATTTGAAAGGTGTTCATCAGGCTGTTTTCATTCGATTAAGAAGTTATAAATGATCATTTAACACTTGTTATATATGAACAAAATACAATTTTTTCCCCGCTAAAATGGGGAGCATAAAATACTGTTATTTTGTAATACAAATAAAATCAGAAATGCTAAATTTGCATAATTTATTACGCTAAATAAAAAAAAAAAAAATAAAAAAAAAATGTTTTAAATATTAATCTAACAAGTTACTGTTCAAAATCTATTCTCTCAATTCACATAATTTTAAATGTTTGACATACGAGGAATTAAAAATGCGTAAAAGATTTCGTATTGTAATTACATTCAATTAGTTTAGATTTAACTGTCAGGGAAAAAAAAATAACGATCAATCCAATATACTTTACACCAAGTACCTACCCTAAATAATTCACTGTACTGCTAGTGGTTTGAATTGAATTGTTTTTAATCACATTTTAACAAAGTATATTATATGAAAAATAACATAACATGCTATAATTTTCGTCGTTTTACATCTATATTGATGGTAGGTACTTACTTTTTAAGTGATTGTTTTTTTCTAGAAAATCGATTTAATATTTTTACTTGTTTTTATAACATTTTTTTTTTTAACGTGAACACTATTTTATTTGATTTTATGAATATGAAGGTACATAATATTATAATATGTAATTGTATTCATATTTAAATAAAATATTAAAGAGTATTTTATAAAAGAAAATAAGTTGCAGAAGTTGGTCTTTAATGATTCTTTTCAGTTTAAAAAAACCGCATGTAAAATACAGAAATACTTAACTAAAAAAAATGAAAGAAACAAATTACCATTTAACATTTTTTTAGCATGTGACAAATACAAAAGCATGAATACTTGTTGACGAATAAGCTATCTCATTATATTATTTTTTCGTCAAGAACTTTGGATTTATATGCATGGTTAGTTTTAGATTCTGAATGGAGCAATTTTATAAACATTTAAAGTTCAATTTTTGACAAAAATAATCAAAATATCAAGCATTTGCAAATAATTTTGTAGTTAAAAATGTCCAATTTTATAGCTAAAGATTGAATATTTAAAACAAGATTTCTCATAAGTAGTTAATATTGTAATAAAAAAATCTAAAATATGTATTTTTATAAACATTTTAAGTTCAAATTTGGACAAAATTAGATATTTAAATGAAAAATAACAATGTTAGTTGTTATTTCGTGGAAATTTAAAATTATTTTTCGTGGGTGCTTGGAACTTTTAAAGTATGTTATTATGTTATATACACTCATTGATATTTTCAAATGTTTTCGGCAAAAATTAATTTAACCTATTATATACCCTAATAATAGTTAAATAAATTACCTCAGTATCAATAATATCATAAAATATACTTAGCAATGTGTAGAATGACAAACGGATTTTGCTCAAAATCGTATACAATGATTTTCGATCTTCGAATTCAAATTTAATACTTCCATTACAAGTAATCCACTTGCCGACATTTTTAACATTAAATTTACGAAATAAAAAACATAATCAGGTATTTAGTTAACTGAAATTTAATTCTTATTTGGATGGTCATATATATAAAAATTAATGTCTGTCTGTCTTTTATGCATTCCCAAACCTTTCAACCGATTGCGATTAAATTTGGGACAGAGATAGATTAGGTCTCTGGAAAGAAAATAGGCTAATTTAAAAAGAGAGAGGTCCAATCTCGAGAGCTGCTCAAACAAGGATTTTGAGATTTATGATGAAAATATTTGTTTATAAAATAAATAGTTGCTATTAGTTTATAATAATAATTAGTGCAAAAGAAATTATTATTATTATTTATTATCACTGAAAGAACAGAAAAACGTCTTTGATATTAGTTTATTTTTATTGAATTGTTCTTAAATTGTTTCCATGGCACTCAAAGTTTTAATGGGATTTGTGAATTTCATAATGGAGGACATGTGTTTGAATTTCATTCTTAAGTTCACTTGATTTGTCAGGCATGTCACCGCACGTTTCAACATTGAAAATTGGCGTGCTCGTCATTCTTCTACGAAACATCAATCCACCGCGATTCTGCAATAGTACCGGGCATTCGGTGAAAAGTTGATGAACAACATTATCGAAGCTACAATTTTAAACGAAAAATGTAAAAGCGAAGATGTATTGTTACCACGCGTCCCAATGATTCCAACAGATATGCCAATCGAATTCAAAAGTTTGCAGTTTTCGGTGCGACTCGCCTTTACAATGGCCATCAACAAAGCACTAAGACAATCGCTACAAATGTATGAACTGAATTTGGAAAATCTATGCTTTTTACATGGACAGCTGTATGTGCTCTTCTCATGCGTCGGAAAACCTGATTTATTTGTGTATGCGTCAAAAGGAAAAACAAAAAATATCGTGTATCCAAATGCACTTTAATAAATAACATTCAATCGAAATCATTAATTGTCAGACTTTTCTCGATAAAACGAATAAAAATACATAATTATTCAAAATAAATTAAATATTGTTGTAACAATATTACTTAGTATGTAACCGTTATATTATAAAATAAAAAATTTTATTCATATAGAGTTGGCATTATTAATAGGCAATGAAGTGCACGGGAGCAGCTAGTAATAATATAAATTCGTAAATTGTTAATATTATTATACTTTGAAAATTGCTTTAGTAATAAATGCGTATAGAATTCGTATAGTTAATTTGCTGTTGAAATTTTATATTTAATATAATTCAATAGAATTACAAATTACTATATATACCTATTATATTATATATCAATGTGTTCATAATAGATTTACGAGAAACCGTGATTTAATAATATATTGAATAGTGAATGCCTCTGAGTGGTAAATTAACCATTTCAGATATAATATAATATTACAAATATAACACTTGCAAGTTGATAAAATGAATGATGCGAATCGTAATAATATGAATGACGACGGATATTATCGTGTATGCTACTTCGTGCCAGAAGATTATCATGGAATAGTTGCCCACCGTTGCATTTTTTTTTTTTTAGAATTAATTAATTATTAGATATTATACTGTATCACAGTCATCGGTTTTATCAGTTCGATCTGTGACATAGGTAACTGTTTTTTAGCTAAAAATCATCTTCGATAAGAAAACTAGATCCCACACTGTATGAGTTTATTTCTTGTGACGTCACTTTTATGTTAAATGTATGTTTATTTAATATATTATACATTATAATGTACTGAAACGTAATCGTTAACACCAATAATGCAATAAAACACTACGATATTCTTATTTTATAATAGGTACACGTTATTAGGGCTGTGCGATTATTTCATATAATCGATTATTACTAATCAATTAATCGATTATTTTCCATAATTATAAATAATCGATATTATCGAAATTCGATTAGTCGATTATTTATTTTTGACGGATTATAATCGAAAATAATCGAATAATCGAAAATTAAATATAATCGGGATTATTTATACATTATGTAATTATTGAAAAATATTTTACGAATATAACATAAATATAAAATGTTCTCGTGGTGGGGTCACTGGTCACCGAACTCACTGTATTGTTATTGAAGTATTTATAATATTTATATCTTAAAATCCTATTTTACCTC
>JACXSJ010003188.1:0-27896 GCA_014851325.1 Pentalonia nigronervosa
TAGAAAATTTCAGAAATCGCCTTCACCAATGTATCGCTGCTGGCGGCCATCATCTTTCTGATGTCATTTTTAAAACTTGATACATAAAACGGCATAATGTAATGAAAAAAATTAAATAAATATAATTTCTGTAAGTTGCGTAGTTTTTTCTTAATAGCCTATCAAAACTGCACTGTCTGATTTGCCCCACCCTGTATATTAAATGCATTTAAAATGAAAAAAAATTTACAAATGGAATGGTTTAAAAAATGTTTAAATAATACAAACACAATTAGGCCCAAAAACATTTTTTTTTTAATATCCACTAATAATTATAAAATTAATAATAATTAATGAAATGTATGTGCGCATTCAACATTTGGTTACTGCGTTTGTTTTTAATCATAGGTTTAAAATAATTAATAAATTATATATCGTTAATAACAATTAGCCCAATACTATTTATAATAATAATATTCAAATATACACTTATATAGTAAATAATTCATGATAAAATTACAGAAAAATAATAGTTTTTTGACTATCCCTTACATTATAAAATGTATTTAATGAGATATTTTAGTTGGTTTAATTATACAATTTATGGATTTTGAGTAATTAAATTCACACTAAACATAATGAGATAGATATATCTTTAGAATATTATAATCATATTATAGACTTATAAATTAAGAAGTAAAACTATCAAAATAAGAATGTATAAAAACAAGAGTGACAAAAATATAATTATCTCTCATGCTATCATATGTAATCAGATTTTATCAATTTGTACATCTCAAACATATTTAATTCTTTAGCAGAACTAAACTTAACACTTTGAATTTAATAGACCTAAAATAAATAAATAAAATCATAATCTACACGGATCAAGAAAAAAAAATTATCTTTAACAATAAAGGAGTTCAATTTAAAATGGTTTTTACTTCAAAACATGTACAATGTATGTTTATGATAAATATTCTTAACTTATGTCTTTTTTTATTGTATACATAGAAAATTTAAGAATATTTATACAGGAAATTTCAAAATTTAATACAATTATAAACACTATTACAACACAATAATTTAAACTTTTACGAATAAGAATTGAAAGTTTGCTACTAATAGTCAATATTCAGTTTTGTCAAATACCATTTCTACAACAAAGAATAAACATTAACTTAATTTTTATGCTAATTATTTTTAACTGTTTGCATATAAATTAATTTCAAAAATATAAGTAAAAATTATATACTTAAATGTTAGAAGGAACAGTATTTAAAAGACAAAAAGTAAACTTTGATAAAATTATTTCTTTATGACTAAAATTGATACAATAAAAGGAAAAAATAATGATCACATGATACTATTTTTATTGCATAATATAATAAGAAATATATGAAATTTATTATTTCTAATTTCAGTTTTTTAAAAGAACTGTAATAAAATTTATCTTTAACCATGGACAGCAATTATTATTTATTACCGATAAATTTATAGATTAAATGTTTATTTATTGAATTAACAAGTAAGTACTGTAATTATTAAAAAAAATGTAAATACTGTTTTTGTTATAAATAATACTATTTTAGCATTTTTATATATCATAATACTGATTACATTAATATTAAACAAATATCAATAGTTAATTTAATAACAAATGAATAAATCACATATTATTTAATAATAATAATAAAAATACAATATTTTTATTAAAAAATGAAATTATTTAAACATTTTTTTTTTTAAATTTTTAAATGCTACTATAAATTCTAGAAAAGTAACATTTGTGTAGTCATTTATACTTATGTAGATAGACTAATAATTACACAATCACTATTTTTACAATAAACTCGATAATTTATTTTAGTAAAAACATAATAGGATTTAAATTAGCTAAATAATATGTTTTGTCAAAGAATCTAATAAAAATAACTTGTAACAATATTTTGAATATTGAGAACGAATATAATAATAAATTAATTATAATATAACAAAAATGTTTAGTATAATAATAATAAACTCCAATATTTGGTTACCTGGAATATGTTGGTTTTAAAATTGCACCCAATTAGGATTAGAATTTCCACCTGATTGAGACGTATTATTTGCAGAAGTAAATTCACCCCAATTATTTGGATTTGTAGATTGATGTGATGGAGATGACGTTTGTGAAGGTGGTGCCGGAATGGTTTTTATACTGGATGAGCTTGGAGGTGGTGGCAACAGTCCTCCACCTCCCGATATTGTTAGTCGAGGTTTAGCAGCCTGCTTATTAACCACTCCTTCACCACCATCTTTTTTCTAAACATATAAATAAGTTAAATTTAATTATTAATAATAATCATACCAACCAAAAATTAAGCTTACTGTAATTTTCATATTAATTTTAATTGTTTCGCCTTCCTTGAATTTCAGATCCAATTCTTGTTTGGGCTCATTCTTTTCCTTAGCAATTTCTTCACAGACTTTAATTCTTTTAAAATGATCTTGTAAGGCGACATTTAAATCAAAACTATCAGAACGATCTCCAAATCCAAGGCCAATAAATGCAGCACGACCTGATTAGAACAATATAGTCATTATATAAAAGATTAAAATGAGATCATAAACCAAATACCATTTTCATCTTGGATGCGTACAACAAAGTATCTAGACGAATCAGATACAGACTCAAGAGCCACACCTGGATACTGTTCAATGGGACATTTGGCAAATAGTTCACCATTGTTACGGTCTTCAAGTTTAAGAGTGCATACATCACCCACACTGACAATCCTCAAGCGGCCTGTCCAAGTTGGTTCAGCGAGATTCCAATCGGCCGCTCTAAAAAAATAAATTAAATAGCATACAAACAACTGCATAGTACAGTACAGACATTTAAATTGTTGCTTTTGTAAAATTTTTTGTGTCATAAATTGCAATTATTCAGTGTTAGTATAGATCATTTTCAATTAATGCTAAACAAATCAGAAAAAATGATATTCACCTGTATCCTCTGTTGGTGGTTCTAGGCGGTATTTTGAAAACAAACACTTCGTTTTTTACCAACAATATGCTCTCATACGTGTCCATGACTTCCTTTAAAACAAAATGTAAAACTTATATAAAAATAGGATTCAATTCATTCAATTTCAACAAATAAATGTATTGTTCTTCTTGTAATCGTGTTAAAAAAATATATCAAATTTGATTTTATCACTGTACAGTGTACATTGTTTTTTCTTTAGTCCATGAATCGTGGGACGCTTGGATCACGGTGTACATATTATTATTATGTAGATGAGAGAAATCATTGATTAATTTTACTCCATGACGATTCGTATATAATTTTAAAGAATAACTTAAAAAACAACCACGGTCTTAGATTATTATTAACCTCCGACGAAGTCGGGGAGATGTTAATCCCCACCCCCTCGTACATTCTCGTCCGAAAAACATGCTTTCTATAATACACACTTCAGATTTCTACAAAAAAACGTCATTTGTTATTGTTCTAATTTCTATTTTATATTATTTAAATAAATATTATGTAGATCGATGACTACAATGTTGAGTGTGTGAATTGTGAAGCTCTCCAAAAGCTATATTTAAATAAAAAACTAAAACATCCCCGACTACGTCCCCGAGTACTTTAAAGAAATTAGTAGAGCAATAAAATATATTAAGTAGAAACATATTTTTATTGTATTTATTAGATTCGTAGAACGAATCTCTGTTCTATACTTATTAATTATTATTATACGTACTTGGTACCTACACCTTTCCTACCTATTATTATATTGTAAGTCAAAAGTAAATCTTGAAATGGTCATTTATATAGAGGTACCTAGTTGAATTGAATAATTTGTATTTTTCGATGTTTTGATCCATTACCCTATATTAATTCATAGATTAGTCTGTATACTGGGGTACAAGGCCAATTAAGTGTATTGGCGCCCCTATATCTTTCAATATCAATCTTAATTTGATTCAGAATAATTAATATTTTTGTATATGTAAAATAGTATCACCTTTTCCCCATTGTAACTTGTCATGAATCACCCCCGTGTGGCATGCCCGGATTGAACAAACGAGTTATCGAGAAAATCTCTGTGGGTCGCTCAAATTATGAGATGGTTATGAATGTCGGTTAGTCGTGTAACAATAAGATTTCGCTAATTTAAACAGGTTTTAAATCGAAGTATAATACTTGATTGATCATCAAGTCGATTAATTAAAAATTCCTTTGCGTTTTTCACCATTTTGGTTCTAACGCTAGTTACACAGCGCTTTGTTGAAACATGAGAATTAATTTTGTATTTAATAATATCGATAATATGACAACATGTACCTTCAAATTTATCTATTATTCATTAAGGTACCTATAAAGCTGTATGTAAACTGCTGCAAAAAAAAATTAAGATTATACAATCTGCGACAAACCGATAATATACATTATACAAACTGAGGCAATTTATTTTATATACTTTCTATATATACTATATATAGAATATAGATATACCTATGTACGTATATCGTTAAATTAATTATGTAATGTTTCGTCTTGAGTACAAATTGGTAAGGTAAATCCAAATGTATTTTTAAGTTTTAACGAAACATATCGGTATTATCGATTCCTTTACTTTTGATAATATAATACGATATATACCGATACATAAAAGTAGTTAAAAGTTTAATATTTATTCAACGCCATGGAATTTTCAACAATGTTTAGCCAAAATGGCAAAGTATTAACAGTATTAAACGATTTTAAATTCAAATTTAAATACGAATCAAAAATAAATGGTAATAAAACATGGGAATGCACTAAAAAAACATGTAAGGCTAAATTGGTCTTCAATAAGGAAAACAATCTATTGCAAGAAAAATCAGTTTTAGATCATAGTCATGAATCAGATTCTACAATTGAAAGTCAAATAGTAAGTAATAGTATCAAACGAAAAATATTTGAAAGCAATATAAATAAAATGCCATCTAAAATAATAAGAAAAAAATTTCGTAGTTTAGAAAACTATACACAATTACTGACTAATGATATTTCATACATTCGTAGAAATTTATATAATAAAAAAACCAAATATCACCCACCACTTTCCAAAGATATTAATGAAGTACATGAAGTTCTAATAAATATGAATATTATGACTAACAAAAATGAAAACTTCTTGCTAATTAATGATAAGGAAACAAATATAATTGTATTTACATGTCTCACAAATTTAAAATACTTATGTTCTATAGAAAAAGTTTTTATGGACGGAACATTCCAGTTCTGTACTAATTTTTTTTATCAGTTTTTTGTACTGCATGGCTTTCAAAATGGTATTTATATGTCTCTGGTATATGCATTGCTTCCTAATAAACGTACATCGACTTATGAACATTTATTTAAAAAGTTACGTGATGCATGTTTGACTGAAGGATTTTTACTTAACCCAAGTATGTTTGTAATTGACTTCGAAATTGGAATACATGAAGCGGTTCACAGTATATGGTCAATCAGTATTATTTGAGGTTGTAATTTTCATCTCGGCCAAGCGTGGTTTAGAAAATTACAAAATTTGGGTCTATCCAAAGTGTATATTGAAGGAAACACAGATGAAGGAAAATTTTTAAATTATATTTTTGGTCTTTCGTTCCTTGAACCTGATGAAGTCGAAGATTCGTTTGTTTTTGATTTAATTTCAGATATGCCATCTAATAATCAAATAATACAATTTTGCGATTACTTAACAGAAAATTATATGCAAGGCATATTTCCTCTTTATTTCTGGGCATCAAAATCAGAGGTTATAACAAATAATGTATGCGAATCTTTCCATTCAAAATTTAACGCGTATTTTTATCATCATCATTCATCATTATATAAATTTATAGATGCTCTACAGGATATTCAAGTTGACACATATATAAAAATTAGAAGTGTAGAAGAAGGGGTAGACAAGAAAGAAATAAAGGGACAACGCAAAAATACAAATTTATTAATATACAGCGACAAATGAAAGAAGATGGACAAATTTCAAGATATGAATTTTTGAAAAAAATATGTTTTAAGAATAAACAACAACATTTTAATTAGATACCTATTGTATTATTATTTATTTATTATTTTTTTTTTTTGATTATACGATTTTTTTAAATAACTTTAAGGGATACTAATAACTGTCATAATACGTAATACGTATTATATTATATTACTCTATGAAGTACTAATAGCTATCATAATACATAATACGTATTATACCTAATTAAACGATAAACGTGTATATAGATTATCATTACGATATGTATATACATGTAGTATATATAGAAAGTATATAAAATAAATTGCCGCAGTTTGTATAATGTATCTTATCGGTTTTGTCGCAGATTGTATAATCTTAATTTTTTTTTTGCCGCAGTTTACATATCGACTTTTAGAAAAAGGTAAATTTTGCCGCAGTTTACATACAGCCTTTTTTACATAGTATAAGAAATATTCTTTTGATAATTGTTAACTAGGTTAGGTCAGTCAACCGAGTGACAAAATATTGTCAATGGGCTACATAGGTGTCGCTTAGTTTACTAGTTTAAAAAATGCATTGATCCATAGGGTTTGTGGCGTCGGTGTGAAGAGGTATCAGGAGGACCGGTTAGGCTGTAGGATCGGATGGAGAACGCTGTAGAGGTGACCAGTGGCCTAAAACGTATTATTTATACAGTATACACCCATTACACCATTACGTACCCTCACCTCGCAATTTATCTTGTTATTTGCATTTTTTTCAAATATTATTATATTATTGTGTTTTTGCACCATTTGTGACATTTTTTGTTGTATAATTATAGATTTAAGTAATTCTCGTATGTTTTGACATCATTTGTGCAACTTTTTTTTTATATTGTTATACAAGGATTTTTCGTATATTTTGCAATTTTGCACTATTTATGCAACTTTTATAACATTTATTATAAATTGATTATAATATTATTGTAGACCAATATGTTAAGGTACAATACAATGGCCCGCACAAAAGCGCGTTGAAGATTAGATTATGAACGCCATCGGTTAATAAATGTTAATGGTACCTATAATTACCTTTTAATATGATCGACCAGTCGCAGTTCTCTCAGTAGCCGGTATTGAATCATTGCACTGACGCATTGTATTACCAAAAAAAAAAACGAATCTTAATGAATGGCAATCGGGACGACCACCTGTGATTTTTATCGTTGCCGAATGATGGTTACCGGACAGATGACTCACTAATCTTTGGAAATTCAAAATAATATACACTACTATATTATGTTTAAATTTCTATGAAAAACATCTAGTCTACTAAACTAAGAAATTGTGTGAAACCTTTTTTGTTTACAACTATTAAATAATAATGTACAATACTACAATATGATTTCAAGGAAATTAAAACATATACACTTCACAGTATACCATAAAAACTTGAGATTTGAAGTCGATCAACTGACTGATGGCCATTTGAACCCTATGGAATAGATTTCCGGTACAAAAGCGCATCGTACAATTGTCAATTGACTATTAAATGGCGTACACGAAAGAAAATAAAGCAAACGCCACTACAGACGAACAATTGATAATTTAAAAACAAGCGGCAAAACGATAGAATAGTAATCCATGGATCAAAAACGATAACGTAAAAATTTACACAACCATGATAAAAGCGAGCATTGATATCAAACCATTACAAGTAGGTTTTTGTAGGAAACGGGAATTATTATTATTTAGTATTCACAGTGATTTTGTGCTTTTGATGTTTAAAATTTAAAAACAATTTGTCAATTGTTTCTGTAGTATTCTCATCATAACCATGACGCCTAATCCACCAGAAGTAAGAAATAATCGATTTAAGCTTAGTTATTATATTAAGGCAGTAGCCAGTAGGTACATAGCTATTTCATTTCTGTCCTTGTTTTCATTAATTGTATTTAAATTGGCCTTTGTTGTAATAATTAAGTTACATAGGTTTTTTATCTTAATATATTATTATGTTTATTTTTTGAGTAATTTGTTACTTAATAATAATAGCTATGAAATCATGTTGTGCTGACAGACAAGAATTTCATAGTACATGTTTATGCTATTTTGATATTAAGCTGTTAAATGGTTTAATTATAATTTATTCCCATGAATTGATTGTTTGAATCAAGTAATTACATTAGTAGGGTTTTCTAAAACTTATTTAGCTAACCAAATTGGAACTAGTCTTAAATGTTGAAACGATAAATATGTTTGGCAAGATACCTAGGATTAAAAAAAATATAAACGTAAATAATTATTGAGATATTTAAATTATTGTTATAGTAATATCATCATGTTATAAGTAATATGTTTTGAATGAAATTAAAGATATTTTCTAAACTTAAATGGCGATTCATTGTGAACAAAAAAAAAAAAAACAAACAATGTATACTATAACTTGCACTATTCCAATATTTTCTTATAATTACTGTTTATTAATTGTGTTATACATGTATGTTTAGTTCATGGAGGTGGATCAGAACTGTAGTTCTAGGGGAGATGGTTTTAAATCATACTATACAACTAAAATCGAAGAATTGTTATTAGTTGTAGCAGAAAAAAGTATGAACCTCAGACGTTTACAGGCTCAGAGGAATGAACTTAATGCTAAAGGTACTTGATTACAAATGATTAGTAATAAAAAAGCTTTATTTATAAATATAAATATATATTTCAAAAAATCATTTCATGTGTTTTAATAAATTTGTATGTACCTAATTAAATAATATTCTTATAATATCATACAAGCCATTTAGTAATTGTTTTTATTGCTCGTTTACAGTGAGGTTGTTGAGAGAAGAACTGCAATTACTTCAAGAACAAGGTTCTTATGTTGGTGAAGTAGTGAAGCCAATGGATAAAAAAAAGGTGCTTGTTAAAGTGCATCCAGAAGGCAAATTTGTTGTGGACATTGACAAAAACATTGATATCAATGATGTTACACCTAATTGTCGAGTAGCATTGCGCAACGAAAGTTACACATTGCACAAAATTCTGCCTAATAAGGTCTGTAAAAATTTATTTTTAACATTTTATTTTGTTATTTAGGTACATTAATTACTTTTATATGTGATTATATTAGGTGGATCCTTTGGTTTCTCTTATGATGGTTGAAAAAGTACCAGATTCCACTTATGAAATGGTTGGTGGATTAGACACTCAAATCAAAGAAATTAAAGAAGTTATTGAATTACCTGTAAAACATCCAGAGTTGTTTGACGCCCTTGGTATTGCCCAACCAAAAGGTGTACTACTCTACGGACCTCCTGGAACTGGTAAGTTAACCCAATATTTAATACCTCATATGAATATGATATACTCATTCATTATACACTATCATTTCAAACAGGAAAGACTTTACTGGCTAGAGCTGTTGCACATCACACGGAGTGTACATTTATTAGAGTATCTGGTTCTGAACTTGTGCAAAAGTTTATTGGTGAAGGTTCAAGAATGGTCAGAGAACTCTTCGTTATGGCAAGGTATCATACTGATTCTCTTATAATAAATAATTTATTAAAAATATTGATTGTTCTAATCACAGTTAATATTATTGCTATTATAGAGAGCATGCTCCTAGCATTATTTTCATGGATGAAATTGATTCTATTGGTTCATCGCGTATTGAATCTGGTAGTGGTGGTGATTCTGAAGTACAAAGAACTATGTTGGAGCTGCTCAACCAGCTTGATGGATTTGAAGCAACTAAAAACATTAAGGTGGGATTAATTATGATGCAAAATTAATACGAGCATGTTTTGAAATCAACATTCATACTTTATTTCTAGGTCATAATGGCAACCAATCGTATTGATATATTGGATACGGCTCTTTTACGACCTGGACGTATTGATCGTAAAATTGAGTTCCCGCCACCAAATGAAGAAGCCCGTTGGGATATTTTGCGTATTCATTCTAGGAAAATGAATCTGACAAGGGGTATAAATCTAAAGAAAATCGCTGAACTCATGCCTGGAGCGTCTGGAGCTGAAGTCAAGGTAAAGTGATTTCTCATGTTTCTATGATTTTTATTTTAAAACATAATATATATTAGATACATAATAATATTTATTTTAATTTCATTTTAAAAAATTCTCAATATTATTTAAATAAATAATAAATATACTTTATAAAAAATAGAACAATATAATATAATAAAATAATTGGCTTTGCAAGCTAAACTTACCTTGTTGTTAGACAAAAATTCATAAATTTATACTATGAAATTCATTTATCATATAATTTTAAAAATAATACATAATAGTTTAGTGGTATGACTAATAAATATGAATATTGGTATTATGTAATAGTATTAATATTAATAGTAACATAGGTAATAATTTTATTCTATTTTCATCAATATTTTTTTTGATATAATTTAAAGTTTATAAACATACTAATATCAATATTACATTATTATTTATTGCATTATTTAATTGCATTGCATGATTCAGTGCAACCCAAATTTATCATGATCCATGATAAAAGAGTAGTTTTAAAAAAGGTTACTGATCTATATTTATTTTTGTGGGTTGGACATCGTGATTGGTGAAAGTTAAGAATATTCGGCCATTGTAATACAGTAACAACAATATCTGTTATTCAAACAAACTTGATAATAGGAATTGCATGACGATTTTTGAGAATTATAAATTATAATACTTTTTAGTTTATATATACAGTTTAAAAATCATAAACTTCTTTCAACCCACAGTTTTTTTTAAGCCAAATTAATTTGTTTTTATAATTATGTTCTACATATTGGAATAAAATATCTTAACAGTTTGTTTATGTCTTGAACAATAGTTTAGCTTAAATTTATTCAAAATAGTTTTTAAAAGATATGAATTTATAACAAATTAATATTTAATAGTGGTTTTCAATAAATTAAGATGTTAAGTAACAATTTAAATTACAATAATCTATACTAAGACATATTTCTATTAATATTATATTCATCACAACCATTAATATAAACCTCAAAAAAGTTATTTACATTATGTGATTGTTTATTAATACTAAAATTTATAAAAGTTTTATTATCAAACCATTTATATTGCAGGGTGTATGTACAGAAGCAGGAATGTACGCTTTACGTGAAAGGCGTATTCATGTAACACAAGATGATTTTGAAATGGCCGTTGCTAAAGTAATGCAAAAAGACTCTGAAAAAAATATGTCTATCAAGAAGCTCTGGAAATAAATTTCAAATTATATTATATTTCATATTGTATCTTTTTTCTTATTTTTATGCGACAATTCAAATGTAGTTATTTACTGTTTGAGAAACAACTAAACAATTATTCATTAAATTAATATTAATATTATACACTGTCTTCTATTAATAAAATATATTTATAATGTCGTATTTTATACATTTTTATTCACAAGTCTAATTTATAGAATAAAGCAATTTGATAAAAGATACGAATCACTTGTTGAATCCATGTGATGATGGAGCATTTTATATTTGGATACTTTTCAACTAACGATACATATGTTTAAGTAGATATATTCTTATTAAATGCAAAAAAATGATATTAGCTCTTGGGTATATTTCATCTATATCTTAAATGTATTCCTAGATTTTATTCTTCTATCTATATGTATAAATTCATTAAATTGTTACTGAAATAATTGACTAAAGGTATAGGCTGTTATGCTTAAATTTTGTGATATATTTAATTTATTAATTATGAATGTATTATCAATTGGATCAATGAAGACATTTATAGTTTTAAAACAAAGATATTGTTATATTATTTTTTCTTGATGTCTTGACTATCAATTGAAACACAAATATTTGTTCTTTATTTAAAATGTTAATTGTTATGGGTATGTTTACAATGCTCTTTGAATGCGATTTATGGTCCATTAAAAGCTTGCAAAATGTGTATATGTCAAATGTTTAAATTTCTACTTTACAAAATGTTTTTTTTTCTTGATTGAATAATGTAATAATTGCTCTCCATAGATGGAACATACTTGGTTGGTAGTTAGCGTGATATATTTGAGACAATTATAATGGTAATATTTGATAATACAAGAAATGATAGTAGCAATTGTCTATTGTACAATATATACATGTGGTTTGTGCTTCTTGAGACCGGGTCTGTCTCCAACATGTGTAACTAGTATGTTCCGTTTTAAACATCTTACAGACTATCAGATGTATATTGCTCACACACTTTTCTCATAATAAAAAATAATTTTAAGATAATTGCTTAACATTTTTGGGTAGTCTTAAATGAACTAAAATGTTACATTTAATAAATCAGTAGACTGTAACTGTAGAATTAAATCTAATACTGTGCTAGTAGGTTAACATAGCACAAATATAATATTCAATAGCAGCAATAAGTAATATGAAACAAAAAATAAAAACAGATTCAAAAGTTACATAGGATATTCGTATAAACCGTTTGCAGAATATCATGTAATGTTAATTAAAAATTTGGTTGTCATTAAATGAAATGATCCAGTATATAATATATATATAAAAAAAGTATATATTTACATGTATTTAAAAATTTATAAGAAATACAATAATATTATGAGTTTTTTATTCACAAGATTAATGTTAATATAATGACCGATGGACAAGGATTAAGAATATCAAAAATTATTAATTAATATTAATAATAATATAAGCAACCGAGTTTTGGTTTTCAGTCTCAATCGGATGACTAAGAAATTAAAATATTTTCAACCAGTTAATAAAGTGAAAGAAACAAATCAAGACAAATACTGCTTGTTAAGGGCAAATAAGAAAATGCCAATGTATCAACAACTTTCACTTTTTGAATGTTAACATAAATGGAATGTCGAGTTATATAGTTACTATTTTATTATTAAACAAAATGTTGAACCAACAGTTAACTTAATATCAGATATTTAGAATCCAAAATTAAATGCAAATGGATAAAGCTTCTCTTTGTTTTTAAATCTACTACGAATTTGTAGTTTTATAACAATAACTACATTTATCATTAATATACAATTTATAACCAGATGGACAGGGCGCATATCAAACTGAAGTTATAAAATAAATTCAAATGTTGTTTAAACTTTAAATAGTAATATAAATAGTAAATTTTATTTACAAAAAAATTCAGCTTTTGTATAACTTAAAAAGAAAAAAATTATACATATTTATCTTTTATATAGCGGTTTGGGTATGTAACTTTTATATAAAAAAAATTATACACTAAAAAAAAAAAAATGTGTTTTTAAGCTAATAATAAAATTTCAAAATAAAGCGAAAATAATAAAAATGTGGGGAAATCAACATAACAATTATTTTTTCTGCATTACAAAATTCAGACAAAATATAAGTTATAAAATATTTCGTTTAGAGGAAAGATACAATTATAGTAATTAGTAATTATGCATTTGTGTTTTTTTTATAATTTTATTTAAGTTTTTATTATTGAAAATTAATATTAGTCAAATGGTTCATTAAAATAGTTTTGATCATTGAACTTGATAACAAAACTTATTAAGAAATTAATTACAACTGTAGACAGAGAACTAATGGTTTAACTAACAGAACACATTTGACAATATTAATTTTGATGGCGAGTAAAAAAAATTTCTTTAGTCTGCTATATATATATATATAATATATTATGTTTAAGTTTGTTTTCACGAATTACAAATAAAGTTTTTTTTTTTATTATTTAAATATTTATAATAATAATAATGTAGTTTGGAGTCGGTTAACGGTTGGCATTTTTCAATTGATTTGACAGCCAGTCAAGACCTTCATATAAACCATCACCACTAGTTGCGCACGTTGCTTGAATATACCAGTTACGATTGCGTAGCGTGTGTAAGCTTAGTTTATCAGTAATTTCAGATGCATTCATAGCATTAGGCAAATCCTAAAATTATAAAATAATATTAAAATATATAATTGTTATTATAATTATATTTATATTTACTTGTTTATTAGCGAATATCAATAATACAGCGTCTCTAAGCTCGTCTTCACCAAGCATTCTCATTAACTCTTCTTTAGCTTCAAAAATACGTTCTTTATCATTACTGTCTACTACAAAAATCAAACCCTGCATCATATCCAAAATTAACAACATTATTTGTGTACATAGTTTTTCTTTTTAAAAATATGTAAATATATTATAAAATATACATAATAATATAATTATTCCATTAATTAAGTTTCTAATATAAATAGTTTTATCAGTTCTATTTACAAATTACTAAATTAATTTAATATCTTTAAGTATACATAAAAATTTAAATACATGCCTGTGTGTTTTGGAAATAATGCCTCCAAAGTGGTCGAATTTTATCCTGTCCACCAACATCCCACACTGTGAAACTGATGTTTTTGTACTCTACAGTTTCCACGTTGAAACCTAAAATAAACCGATATTATATAATAACATTTCATAAATAGTAATAAATCATGTCAATAGAAAAATATCTTACCAATAGTCGGTATAGTGGTAACAATTTCACCTAATTTCAATTTGTATAAAATTGTTGTTTTACCAGCTGCATCTAATCCTACCATAAGTATTCTCATCTCCTTTTTGCCAAATAAATTTTTGAACAAATTTGCAAATACATTCCCCATTCTGAAAAATAATTATTATTAAAATCAAATTACAAAGTTTATTGACATATTAAAATAAATAATCTTCATAATACTGATTCAATATTATATAAGTAATAAGTTCAGTGGCATATTTTGAAATTTTTTAGAGGATTGGTCTATATTTAACAGTAAAACAGATATAAAAATGCATGTAGGTACTCAAATAGAGATAATTTTCCAAACCACTCCCATTAAAATACAACTGAATTCAATAACATGATTTTTATTTATAAGGTTAATATTATTACAACAAATTAACTAATTATTAAAACTAATATTTGAATAACCATTTCTTATACAACCCATAAAATTATGAAATTCAGAATTATCTTATCAATTGATAACAATTATATGCCAGTAATAAGCATTTATAAAAAATTAAGAATATTATTGAAGTAGATATCTAAAGTAATTCTTATTTAAAATATTTAATTTAAATAAATAATTTAATTGTAAAGTTTAATTTATGTTTTAATATAAATATCAATAATGCGTATTATAATATTATTAAAATTTTAGAGTATTTAACCATAATATATTTTAAGATCATTTATATAGAAAACAAATTGGATATTACTTAATAGTACTAAACGTTAGTATATAAAAAAAACTAAATACCATATGGTAGAATCTTTGATCAATATATAAATAAGTTTGAGTAGTATGCCACAATTTAAATAAAAACAAAATATATATCAATACGATAAAAGAATTTATCTAATTACAAATAAATTAAGAATATTTACCTATAGATTTTAAATTTAATACAAAGAATCATAATAGATACCTGTTGCACACATTTTCTTCTTAAGATTATCAAAACAAAATGAATAGTTTTACAATAATAACAGAATATTTGTTTTTTTTTTAAGTTTAAGAGATATCTAACTATATCCAATTAAATTAGTTTGCACAGGCTATAGAACCCACATTTTTTATAAAAAAGGAAGCATGATCGATTAAGTAATTAAGTTTAAATGCGTAACGAATGAATATCTTCTACATAGAATGATCTAGATATCAGCATATCACAATATAAAATAGTACATTCAATTAGTCAACAACAAAAAAAATTGATTAACAGAATAAACAAATACAGGTTGTAACATTTTATTGATTATCTACAATATTTTTAGGAATAATATAAAATGTATAAACATTAAGTGTCTATGGTGTATAATAAATATGTTTGAATTGGGTACAAAAAGTATAAAAACAACTGATCTCCCAAAACATTCTCAAGACGATCACACATTGAATAGGTAATACATATTTGTATAATTTGAAGATCAAAATAAGAGCGCTATCATTGAAAATAATCATAGAAAATGACGATACCTATAGTTAAGTGACTGCAATATGAAGACCCTGTACAAACATATTACATTGTCGAACAAATACAATCTTGCTACATATTCTATCCATTATCGAGATGACTTTGGGGGTCAAGTAAGTACACATATTTTGGGTCATTAATATCACTACTTTTCATTTGATCTCAGGACTATGGCCAAGATTTCGAGTCTCTACAGAAGTATCCAGGACAAAACGATGACCAAACCGCCGACAGAAGACAGGGGTCGGTGAGGCACTCTTAGAAAAAGTGTTGTGTAGACGACACGTCACATCCATTAAAACCCACAAGACACCATCGTACGACTTACGATTCGGGAGACAGGGCGGACGCGAAACCGCACACGTAAGCAGCAGCCGGCCGCGGTTAAGCACAAACACAGCAGCCGGCTGCGGTAAACAAACCGCGAGCCGAAAAATCGGATCGCGGACCCCAAGACACGCAAAAGCCGCATCACGTTTACAGTAAACGGGTGGTGGTTGTTGGTGTCGGTGTAGTACTTACTCGATGTCGGACGTAGGTCAAAGCGGTTGAACGGGAATGGACGACAACGAACGGCAGGCCAAGATGTGCGTGTGTGCGGAACGGGGCGCGTCGACGTCAAAAAGTTTGATAAAAACGCGACACAAGACGACACAGACTGACACGACCGGATCGAATCGAAAAACGGTGCAAATTATATAATATTATCACGATGCGAAATATAATAATTATCTATATAAACGTATGCGTATCTACATACACACTTTTATATATATATGTGTTGTATATAATATATTACATGTATTATAATTAAATATATATATATATATGTATTTAACCGATTATAGGATAAGATGGCGGCGGCGGCGTACGGGTTCCTCTCTTGACGACTCGGTATTTCTCTCTATTATTTTATTTTTTTTTTTTTTTTGTATTTCATTTATTTACTTTTTCTCTCTCTCGCCGCTCCTGCGGTTTCTACATGCGTGCCACGTATGGAGCACGATTGTTCCTGATCTGCGCCTACCATTGGTCCGCCGGCATCACGTGACCGACTGTCGTTTTTGCCATGAAATCGGCCGGTCATCGTCGTCGTCTTCGCGCCCTGGCCCAGGCCCCGCGGCCACGGTATTCGACTACGAATGGCCGACAGGCCCGCCCGCGAATACGACGACCACGACAGTCAGTGGGCCTGCGCGTGGATTGGTAACACCTTGCACCGCCGGTCCGGTGTGTTGTTACGTGGTTACCACCACCACGGTACCGGGACATCAGCTACAGCTAATCACTGACAGCAACGCTATGCTAAAATACTGTGGTGATGTTTTGTCCAGTGACCGGTAAGTTGTTACCACGGGTGATAAGCTGTGTAATGTGTATTGCGTAGGCGACAGCCGATAGATAACCATCGTCGGCGTACGTTTGGTACTCCGTTTACGGTTGTAATGCCCACGTAACCATTGCTGGCAGTGACGCGACATTTTTGGGCGGAAACAAACGATTTAAATGTTTGTTTCCGCGGAGATCACGAAGATCAAATGAAAAACACTTATTAGTTATTCATTTATAATAATTATATTTATTTAACTTAAATTATTATTATGAGTTGCGATTGTATTTTTATTTCTTATTATATTATAATAATATACATATTATTCCTATTGTGTTGGTTTAAGGGAGGGGGGGGAGTTAATGTTGTACCGTTTGTGTCTAAAACAATTTTTTCAACGTCAAAAAAATTTGAAATTATAATTAAAATACAATTGTTAATTTATTTATTATTATCTATAAACTGGTGCAAACAAGAATTATTGTTTACATGGATGTGCTTCTATTAAGGTCTTATACAATAATGGTTTTTTTCACTTTCTTTTAAAATTATAATCGTGTAACATTATTATTTACAAAAAATTACTACTGACTTCTCAAAATATAAATATTAATTTTTATATAATATTATTTAAAAGTTAAAACCCGCGGATATCTACTAGTAACATAGAGTAGAGTAGATAACCGTTATTAAAATTAATATTTAAAATCTGAGCGGAGCGATGAATGTATTGATTTTACAATGTTGTGTGTATTTTTTGTGTCTGTGTACATAATATGTAGTCGAAATAATACTTCAAGTTTTAACTTCAGTATCTTTTCTGGTCTAAAAGTGAGTGGTAAAAATTAAAAATTCACAGTAGTTTTAAAAACAGTTGGAAAAAAAATAAGCAAAAATGGACATTTTTAAGGAAAATTGATTTTGTTTTTTTGATGCAACTTAAAAATATAACCGTAGATACATAACATTTTCCTCGAATATTTATATTAGCATTTTACATACACAATAACATTTAAAAAATATTTTGACTCCTTTTGAACTATTTTTATAGGCATAAGAAACTTAGATTTTTATTAGTTTTTTTTTTTAAATTATTGTCACAATACATTTTTATGAGCGTTTGAAGTTTAAATTTTTCGACATTAGATTTATCCATACCTAACGGTTACTCATGGACCGATTTTCTTATTTTGTTGTAATTCGAAAACTAATATTCGATTCTTTTGAGCTATTTATAGACATTACAATTTTTTTTCATAAATATCGATAAAAATATGTTTATTAAATCAAAAAGCTTAAAAATCTAATACAAGGTTCCTTGTAAGTTGTTATAATAGAAGTTCAAAAATATTAAAGATACATAAGTATGATTTTTTTGAAGGTCAAATTTTGACAACATTTATCAAAGTTACAACAATTTAAAAATTATTTTGTAATTATATAAGTAGTTAAAAATTATTAAATTTTTAAATTGTATAGCTAAAGATTGCAAATTTAAAACAAGATTTCTTAAAAGTAGTTCATCTTTATTAATTGTAACCAATATTTCTAAAAGATACATTGCATTTTTTTTTTATTGATCATAAATAAACCCCGTCTCTGTAGCCATTAGTTAAAGTAATTACAATTACAATTTTTATAATATTATATACATGATACATAAAAAATTAGAGTGACATTATTAAAAAATAGTTATGATGATTAGAGTATTTACAATGTTTACACATATACTAAAAGATAAGTTTATATAATATAGAAAGTAATTTAGCATGCAAAAAAAAATATGATATAATTAGATTAAGTTATAAAGATCTGATGCTTTTAAAAAGTCAATCATTTTAATCTTGTCTTTGGTTTCGGGTCCTAGTGCAGTGTAGAAACTCTCATCAATTCCGGTTCTTTGTCGGTTTGGTTTATGTTTTAAGCATTTAGTTATTATATGTTTCACCGTCAGACTGACGCCACAGACTTCATATAAAGGAGCTTCTTCTTTTGCCATTAGATATCCGTCTGTTAGTCTGGTATGTCCTATCCGCATGTGGTTTAATATTGTCTCTTCTTTCCTTTTTAGGTAGCTGTTAGTCCACTGGTTTGTAGTTCTTTTGACTGTGTTTAATTTGGCGTGTTGTTGGTTCCATGTGCTAAACCATTTATTTTTCGTTTTTTTATTTTATGAGTGATTTTATGTCGTCGTAGGTTAGCATATGTATATGGATTATTTCTGTATTTTTTGTGGCATTTTTGGCTTGTTGGTCAGTTATCTCGTTTCCTTTGACGCCTATATGTCCAGGGATTCACATAAGTGTTATTTGTTTGTTAATAGATGCGGCTTCGTTTAATTTATTTTATATTTTTAAAGCTAGATCTTCCGGTTTGAATTGGTTTTTATACTATTGAGGGTACTCAGGAAGTTGCTGAGTATAATATATTTTGAGTGTTTTTCCTTTATAATGGTTTTGATCGCTTCAAGGATCGCTGTTGCTTTAGCCATGAAAATGGAACATGCATTTGATAATTTCAACAATATGTGTTGGTTTTTAAGTATTATGGATACTCCTACTCCATATCGTGTCTTAGATCCATTTGTGTAGACTTCATAAAAGTCTTTATAATCATCTAGTATGTTTAGAAAGTAACTTTTAAATATTTCAGTTGGGGTATGTTTTTTTAAAAGAGAGCCAAGTTCCGCATTTATTTCGTAATGGGATTTTCAAGAGGGTTTGGACAAATGTTCCCTTGGGATTATTTGTGCTATGTTGATATCAATTTCTTTGAGATCTTTCTGGATTGCTGTAATTCTCTTTTTATATGGGTTGTTGTTGAATCAGAATGTTCTAGCCATGTATTTGAGAGAAATATCAGTCCTTTTTATCTCAGGTAAAGGTTCACCAACTATACTGTATATGCTACATATTGAACTACTATGGAAGGTTTCTATTGCTAGTCTTAATCCACAATTGCTGATACTATCGATTGATTTAATAATAGAGCATGATGCTAATTTGTACAAAATTGATCCGTAGTTAAGTTTGGATTGTATAATTGCTCTATGGATCTTGATTAGTGTATTCGAGTTGCTTCCCCATAAAGCATGTGATAATATTTTTAGTATATTAAGCGAGTTATTTATTGAAGATTTGAGGTGTTGTATATGTATTGCCCATGTGAGCTGATAATCGAAAATAATGTCAAGAATTTTAACAGATTTTTTGTTGGGTATTGGGGAATTGTTAAGGATACACTGTATTATTAATATTTAATAGTAAAATAAATTACTTTAATAGGAATAATAATATAGACTGACAAACCTATTTGTTCAAAATTGTTTTTCGTATACAATGATATTATTATATCATCGAATTCAAATTATTAAACACTTTCTGTACAGCAAAGTGGTACCCACTTGCCCACCATTTTTTTTAAACATTATAAACATAAAAATAATTTCTTTTAATAAAATATTTGTACTTGTTAAAGCTTTATTTTTTTAAATTTATTGGATAAAATAAATTAAAATATTTTAATAATAATTATTAAAATTTTATGTTTTGAAACAATTTTAAACAAATACGAACTATATTTTTGATACAAATATATTTTTAAATTTTAGTCATTTTGTAAAAATTAAGTGAATAATGTCTGTACTCTATTCTATCCTATCACTCCATTCTATATATCATTGACAGAAGCACAGATCAATAATTGCGTGTGCATGTATTAGCACATTTTTTCTCAAAATGGCTTTCACTAGAATTTTATAACTATGGTTTTTTTGAGGAAATCATTGATTAAGGCCTCATCTCCGTGAAAATTCGCGTTTTTGAGTTGTACTCGCAGTTTTGAAAATTTCCAAATTCTAAAATATTGATATTATTTATTTATTCCAAAGAATATTTTAATTATAATTTATAATTAAGTTTTTCACAGTAGTCTGTATTATACAAATTAGTGAAGTCAACAATGTGACGTGTTGTTTGCTATCACTTATTATAGTTATTAGATGCATATGATCAAATAATGTTATTAAACTATACATATAGTACATGTACTATTAATCCTATAATTTAAAGCGTTATTTATTTTGCTAATAAAGTAATTAATTTTATTATTAGTAATACGGCAGGTTAAAATCAGTAAAAAATAATTATTTTTGCCGAAAATATTGCATTTTAAAATGTCATTATATGTATAAAATATAATAATATACATTAAAATTTTCAAGTACATACGAATAATATTTTTTAATTACAACGAAAAACTTAAATCGTTTTTTTGCGATTAAATATCTAATTTCATCCAAATTGTGTGTCTGTTATTTGAGGCGGTTTGAATGTATTATACATTTATACCTACTTAGTGGTGTAAGATATATAACATAATATATATTATAGACGATCTTTCAATCTATATTATTAGATATATTTCATGATATTGCCATTAAAGTATTTTATTTTACTCTTAGTAATAATACGAATACATTTCCTCCTAAAACATTGCATTTGAAAATGTCATGATGTATAGAAAATACTTATATAAATATTCGGTAAAAATTTTATACATTTAAGGTTATTTTTTTTCGTGTTTCATCAAAAAACAAATTTGATTTTGTAAAAAATTGGTTTTGCGTAAAAATTTCTGTTTTTCCTTGATTTTTGTTTTTCTCAATGCTTTTGAAAAATATTTGGGAATTTCAAAAATGACTAGATTAGGGTGGCCAGATTAAATTTGAAGATATCCGGGATACCAAAACTGAATTGTTCTCATAAAAAAAAAAAAAATATATAAAATAGGTCACTAGATTCACTTTTGAACCAAAAAAGTTATTCAAGTTTAAAATCGAAGTATTATTTTAACTACTTACCGCGTACACAGACACAAAAAAACACATATCATTATAAAATCAATACATTCATCATTCCGCTCAGAATCTAAAATTATGTCATACATCTAAATTTCATAATAGTTAAATTCACTTTAATATTAAAGATTACTACATATAATTGTAACAGCTGAATACGAATGTGTCATAGTGCTCGTTCGTAAAGTAGGAGATAACACATGCGAGTATAATAATAACTCATAATTAATATTATGTTCAATGTTGTATACTCGTGTCTCATTGTATATTATCAACTATTTTTAGTATAGGCACTGTATCTAACAATGTAATATCAAATAACATGCTATAATCTATACTATTGCAGTAATGAACTTTTGACTTTTGACAGAGGCTCAAATAATGAATTATGGTATTGCGGTAGTCGGGGTACATAAATATATGCAATAACAATAATGGTACAATGGATTGGATTGAATATTATTTGACACGAAAACCAATTAAATTGTAATTAAATAACAGGCGTAAACATAACTGTATTCAATATTGGTTATTGATTTATTATTATATCATTAGATAGGTATAAAGATCGAAATAGCGAATAAAAAAACGTACAACATTATAATAATTTATCAATCTGACATCGACGGTTACAAATTATAACATATATTTGTCAATAGCCGATCTCAATTAAAATATAAAAAAGTGCCTATAACAATATTCTCGCCACGATGATTAAATGCACAATAATAATTATTGTGGGCACATAAAAAAATTAAAATATTATTATTTTGTCATGAACTTATCAGACTTACGATCCGGTCAAAATGGTTTGCCGGTCGTGAAACGGTTGATCAGGTCCAGGCTCCAGATCGGTTGGTCTGCCGGCACCATGTGACCGGCGTCCCTGACCAGCAACACGGTCAGCGGACCGGCCGTGGTCGAGTAACCAGCCACGACGGTCGCGTTCTCGTGGCCCACCCGCCAAATGGTCCGCGTCGCGTTATGGAACCGCTCCTTACCAGACCACTGCAACGAGTGTGCCATGTTCATCGTGCCGCGGTAAGGCACGATGATGTCCAGTTGACCGGAGTACAACAGAACGCGGTACTGGCCGGCGTCCAGCAGGGCGGCCAGCCATGAGCTCACCGACCGCATCATGTCATCGGCTAGGTGGTGTTCGACCACCGTGCCGTTATTCAGCGGCCGCTGGCCCACGTGCAACACATCCCGCATGAATGGTTCTTGCACGTACTTCTCCCAGTCGCCGTATGGCGTCGGATCCCGATCCCATAGCATGTTGAAGTAGTACCGCATACCGGTCAGGTTCTGGAATAGCGACGGATATGGATAGATATCACCGTTCAGCAATTTGTCAAAAGTCTGAAAAGCTGCTTGGAAGTCATCGCGGAGGATTTGGACACGGGCCGTATTCTCCAGTTCTTCCAATTCTTGTTTACCATACTCTATGACAACATTTTATAATAATATTATGACACGTGTAACGTGCTGTGTTAATTATCATAAAGTCACGTCAGGATGTACCTAATATATTATTTTATGTAGATAATGACTGGGGTCAGGAGCTGTGAATTTGTGGTTATTTTTTTTTAGTTTTTGGCTTATTGGCATAGTTTTTCTAGCGCGAAGTTTAGATCACTTAACAATAAACCTCATTAAATCTTTAAACATTTGATTTTTTTCTCACATTTTACTAATTTTTTTTTTTTATTTTACAGTCTGTGTTATTTTATAATTTATTTGTAAGATCCTGCCTAAAAAAAAAAAATAAAATAATTCTTGTGGATATTTATTTTTTAAAATAAACTATGAATATAAAATATAGTTATGGTTTTCGACCTTTTTCTTTTTCAATAAACCTCAGTACTTTTTTTTTTTACTTTTTTAAAAGTTTGATTTAATTTTGAACATCTTAAATGGATTTTAAGCTGCATTTTTTAATGTTTTTTTTATAGTGCATCAAATTCCAGTCTTAATAATGACGTAACTGTATGGCTATATGTTTTATATATATATTTATATCTATTGTATGGTTACCGTCGACGAACCCATGTTGGTACAGGTATTCGCTGTACATCAGCTGATTGATGGGGTCGACCAGACCGTTGCCGATGGCCAGGCCCTTGAGGTTGATCTTGACCTTGGCTCCAGGGTTATTGAGGTGTATAGAGTACGATACAGCCGGCACGTATTTGCCCGCGTACGACTCGCCGGTCACGTAGAAATCGTTGTTCTGGTACTCGTGGAACAGCGTGAAGAACTGCACCAGGGCAGAGTACGCGTTAAGGCCGACGTATGTCTGGTTGTTGCTGTAACCTCCATCGTCGGCGGTGAAGCTGTACCCTGTGCCCACCGGATTGTCTAAGTACAGCATTGAGTGGGTGGCCACCCACGTGTGATTGCGCAGTTTGAGCCCATGGCTTTTGGACACTGAGAACGGGCCGTGTTCGTTGAACACGGCGTACAGGCTGGACGCGCCCGGGCCGCCTTGTAGCCACAGCAAGACAGGCGCGTCTTGAGCGCCGCTCATGGCCGGGAAGAACCAGAAGAACATGTTGGAACCGTGCGCCTCGTCCACGGTTAGGTAACCAGAATAGCTCTCGATGTCCGCCTTCGGGGGTTTCACCTTGCATGCGGCCCGTGCCTCGTCGATCCGGCCCGCCTCTATCAGGGGCGTCAGATATAGGGCTCCATCGCCACTGTTATCGCCGGGTGCCGTCGCCGAGGCTCTCCGACTGCAGATGAACAAGCAGAAGAACGTGACCAACAGCGGCGACGCTAACATCGTTGCCACTAAACGCATCGTGGTCAGACTATATAAATAAAAACACGTCTCGTTTCAGTTAGCAAATTGTAGGTATGCAATATTATTATATAAGATTAAAAATAAAAATATGCGATGATCTAACGATTCGATCGGCGAACGACGCGAATTATTTTTATTATAATCGGTGCTGCAGGAAAGACAACGTTCAATCTCGTCGGAACTCGACAGCCGACTGAAAAGTTTAAACCGATAAAACGCAAACGCGATATAATATTATATTTGAGCTGATCATATTATATTGTATTGTGTACATATTATGTATTCAATTATTATTATACCGTAGATTAGGCCGCCGCCGCCGAACAACGTATTATTTGACGTTGAATGTAATATTAATATAATAATGTTATGTACCTGTGTCCGATGATGAAGGTTAGAGGTCACTATATTAAGACCCGGCTCGTCTGTGTGTACACTGTAACAGTACACGCGGCGATAACAGTTTAGAAAAATCTAGTCACGTAAACCACGCCGCACTATCGGACTCTAATAGCATAATAATATAGGAATACATTTTTATAAATTATAACACAGTATTTTATGATATGTGTATAGCTTATATTGTTCGTTTAAATCGTTTTCAAAACGTGTTTTTACTGATTTTATAATCAAAAGCATCGTGGTTTTATACTACTATATTTATATTAGCATTTCCTGTACAATACATACAATTTTCAAAATATTTTAACTCTTTTTGAGCTATATGCAGAGTGATTTGAAATGTATGTTATGGCCACTTTATTGATTAAAAACAGAGAAAAATGTATAATATAATTTTTTTTTTGATTTAGAAGCATCTAAAATGATTTGTTTATTTTATAATTATTTACAATATTTTAGGGGGATTTTGTGCTGTTAACTTTAGAAATTTATAAAACATTTAAATAGCTCTCAAATGTATAGAATCTTGCACTATATTAATTTATGTTGTTTAACTGTTCAAGCACTAAAATTTATTAAAAAAATGTCTTCATATAATATTTGTAAAGAAGTATAGGTTCTTATTTAAGTTTCTAAAGTTGATCTTCTAAAACCCCCTTAATATATTGTAAAAAATAATAAAATGTACAAATAATTTTAAATGTTTTTAAATAAAGAAAATTTCGTATTATACATTTTTCTATATTTTGAATATTTATGTGATAAAATGTTTGTAACATACATTTTGAATCACTTTATATAGGCATATCAAATTTTCGGTTTTTTTTCTATAAATATCAATAAAAATATTTTGTTGGGTTAAATAGCTTGAAAATGTAATAAAATTAAATTTTCATAAGTTATTAATTATTATAATAGTGGTTTAAAAATATGAAAAATACATATATGTATATAAGCACGAATTTTCTTATACGTATTTTAAGTTCAAATTTTGACAAATTTTATTTAATCAAAAATTTGAACATTTTGTAGTTAACATTTTATAAAATGTATAATTTTTATAGCTAAGGATTATAAGCTTAAATCAAAGTTTTTCTATATATAAACCATATTGTAAGTCTATAATCAAAAAATCTATAAAATAAATAAAAACAGTTTTTTTTATTGATATTTTAAGTTCAAATTTTGACGAAATTAGATAGATATTTAAACAAAGAATAACAATTTCAGTTATTTTATTGTAATTGAAAAATATTATTTGTGGGTACTTGAAATTTTTAAAGTATATTATTATATTTTATACACTAAAAGGATGTTTGAAATGCAATTTATTCTTTCAAAAATTAATTTAACCTACTGTGTTACTTTTAATAGTAAAATAAACTATAATTCTCATAGAATTTATTTAGTAATAAAAGCTTATAGACAGTCTTCGCTCAGAATCGTTTTTAATATGCAATGATTTATTAATTATTTTGATATGTTTTTTTATATAACTTTATATGTATAGTTAATATTATATATTACCTATATTATTTATATATATTTCTATTATTTATTATTTAAGAAAGTTATGTCATACTGCATTATCTCACGGTTGAAAGTTGAAATTTTTTAAAAATAATAGATCTGAGTGATAGGGTAATTTAATTTTGGGGGTTTTTGTGGTTGTAAAAAAATTAATTTTGGAATTTTGGATATTCACTCGGAAATTAACAATATATTTTTTTACAGGATCGATTAATGTGATAATATAATGTATTTAATATAATATTAATATAGGTTGGTAGTGTAAGATTTGCTTGGTTGCAGTTGCGTATTTATGCTGATGTGGTGGTTCCTCTATATATCCCCCCCTGGATATATAGTCCTCCCTGAATAGAATTTTACTATTTTTTTTTTCATTTAAGAAGTGGATTTTAGCTATTTTATAAAAGGTAGTAATCTAAAATACTAAAAACTATACAAAAACAAAAAATTGGTATTGACATTTTTTTTAAAAATATTATTAATTAATATATTGTTATATTTAAATAATCGAGATAATTCAATATTATAGTACAAATATATAATTAACCACGAACAGATTATGTACAATTTAATATTAAAAAAATATTGTTTTAATAAAATTCACGGAAACGCACGCGAACATTCGCCCGGTGTGCATAGACCCAAAATTTAACCTAACCCAACATGCACAACCAAAACGTGTTTAATTTTAGCCGTCTCGTACGAATGTTCGCCAAAAATTTAAACATGTGCGATCGATTGCAGTTGTTGGTGGATTTTATTTGCTCAGTGCACTGATGCTCTAATATAATATAGACCAGGCGTGCCCAACCCGCGGCCCGCGGGCCGAATCCGGCCCGCGAAGGTGTTCGAACTGGCCCGTGACCATTTTATAAAAATTAGAAATTTGTATAGGTGTAAAAAAAAATTATTATTTATAAAACAATTTATTTTATTAAGTTTTTAAGAATACAAAATATTTTAGAATTTTTAATTTTTATATAAAATAAAGTGCA
>JACXSJ010003189.1:0-27895 GCA_014851325.1 Pentalonia nigronervosa
ACTGATTTTTCACAAGAAGCGCAGAAGACAGATTTCCCATCAAATTTTAACTCTGGGTAATTTGATATCCAGGTTTTAATTTTTGATGACAGACTTGACCCAATTTTTGGCATTTTAAAAATTTGTTTATACTTCTTTACGTAAACTATTCGTAATGAAACAATCACGACACCGACGTGAATTATACTAACCGATTCAAAAAACACTAAGTCGGACAGAACTAAAGTGCTAATGGCCGGGGATTCCAAATTATTATCTAACTAGTATTTGCTGTCATTTATTTTTACCACGAAACATTAATAAATTGATGTTATTCTAAGAATATATTATCAACTTGAGTTCACTTTTTCCTTTTGTATAGTTGAAAACTGAAATATTATCTAGTTTAATTTTAAAAATGCAGAATATGCAATTTCATGCAATGAAAATCAATATCGTGCAATTTAGAATAAAAAGTGCAAAACGTGCAATTTAGAATAAAAAGTGCAAAACGTGCAATTTCGTGCAAAATAAAACTACGTTTAAATTAATCTACTTCTCATGATTCGGATTTATAATTTGTTTTTATATGTTTTAAAGCAAAGGAAAAAAAGTTGCAATTGCACGAGAATCCAGTCTCTAGTTATGGCTCATGTTAGGCGATCTATCTGTAAGTCAAGCGAAGAAATAGGGAATGTAGGTAACCACTCTGTTGGTTGAGTATAGGCACCTAGATGTCGAGTGTTTCGTCGTCGAGGAGTAATGTTTATTGTTTACATATATATAATTATGTTTTGTAACTGGGAAGTCAAAATATTTTAAAAATTTTATCATGCATAGAAAATAATTAAATAAACATTTGGTAAAAATGTCAAGTTTTTACGGTTGTTTTAGAATTACAACAAAATATCAATCGAAGAGAATTAGTTATTTTATGGGTTAATACATACAATGCCCTAAAGTTTTGAACATTAAATGTATGTGACTTTCCATTAAACTTTTTCTTTTTATTATAGGTAAAACAACTTATCACGGAACAACTTATTGAGGAATCATGTATTAAATTTTAAAACCTTAGATATAAAAAGAAAATTTTAAATGAATTTCTAACTACAAAATAATTTACAAATTTATAAAAAATAATAAAATATAGCTATGTATTTTTAATTATTTTTAATTGGAATATGAAAAACTTATTAGGTGTTTAATTGTTTTAGTTATTTTAGTGTTACTACACATTAGGAACATTTTATTACATTTTTGACTAAGCGAATTTTTTTTATTGATATTAATAGAAAAATAAACTAAAAAAAAAATCAAAAATGCCAAATGTTCATAAAAATTTTAAAAGCTTCAAATTTTTTTAAAAATGTTATCATTTGTAAAAAATGCTTTTATAAATATTCAGTGAACGTTTTAAGTATCTACGGTTATTTGTTTTTGAGTTACACAAAAAAATAATTTTTGTCGAAAACTTATTTGCGTAAAAATTTCAGTTCTCTTTCATTTTTTTTTTATTTTTCTTGTTTATTTTAAGTTAATAACAATAATATATTATAATATTACCTGCAGTGCTTAAATTGAGAGAGTCTTGGGGGGGGGGGAGTCCCTCTTCTTTTTAAAAATTATTTTTGCGTCTAATTATATTCTCAACAATAAAACATTTAAATAATCAATTACGGAATATTTGTTTACACTTTTGTATTCCCTTCTAATTTTCTCCCAATTCCAAGCACTGTATAAAGGTATATGAATAATATAAAACAATAAAGTAACTGTGATTTTTTTGTTTAAAATTTTCTTAATTAACCTAGCTATTACTAATAGTAGTATAAATATAATATAATATAATATAATATACATTTAAAAATAGAGACAAACAAGTCTCTGTTCATAATAGTTTTTTAAATTTCGTACGCGATTATTATTATGGTTGAATTAAAATTTAGCACATCCATATTAGTCATTACAGAGACTCAATGACAACTGACGCGGTTAGCTATAATCAAAACCTACTATTTAAATTAACGAGTTTTTCTAATTTTAAAAAAAAAATTATTTCACTTTTACGCCTAATGCTTGTACTAGAACGTAACTACGTAAATCTTAAAAATATAGATTTTTTGTTATTTTATTCTGAATTACTTTTAAGAAGGATCAAATTACATTAAAATTTTGTTGACAATTATCTAAAAGTTATGTTTTTTATTATTATTTTATATCAAAATTACATTAAAAAAGAAATATTTTATAAGTTTGTTTGCATATAGGTATAGTATTTTAGAATATAATTATAAAAAAAAATATGTGTAAAAAATATATTTTTAAATTTACAATTTTCAATTTCCATCGTTAATAATTAACTATATTTAACATTGTTGGTTTTTACTTAATAAACATGGATATGAGTATAATATCATAAATCATGATACTATAATATGATTCATAATCTAAGAAAGCTATAGTTTACTAACTAGACATACTATAATATTTTATAATAGTTCCGAATAATAGTTAACAGTTAATACAATAATAATTTAATAGGATTTTACTATTTTGGGATAGGTAAAATAAATAATATCAAATAAGTAAACATTTAATACCTATAAATGACTTAATAAAATGTTTAAGACTTAGGTACCTGCCTATACAAATTGAAAATAGTTTTAAAATTTATTTATTTACCTGACATTCTTATTTTTTTTGTAGATATAAGTGTTAATCATTATCTATTATTTATTTGATTTTATTTTTAAGTTATACTAGTATATACTTGCATTGCACCTACATTTAGTAGATGTATTTTTCTGCATTTATTTTTTGTTATAATATTCCTCATTCTTTGTAAACACCGATGCCCGATGAGCAATCGTATTTAAACGCATGCCTATATTTAAGAGCTTAAAAATTGAAATTTGGTGTATAACAATATTAAAATATAGGCAATATTATTAAAAGAAATACTCAATAGTACTATAAATACAATTTTATTGAACTGTACACAATAGGAGATATTATCGTATTATTTGTAGTATTACACACAAAGTCAATTAACCGGAAATCGTAAAAACCTACCGTCCATAATTGAATAACATCAAAATTACATTAAGATTACCTAACTAATAATAAAACCAACCTCTGAGTACCAAGAATACCAAACTGGCAGTGAACATAGCTAAGAAAATAAAGCAAGTAGAAAAATGTTTTTACATTAAACTGATACCGTCGGTATAAAATTTTAAATGTTTAATGGAAAAGTCTAAAGAAGTCAAACATATTTTACCATGTGCTAATTTATTATGTCGTTTGGCTTTAACTTCTCCAGTGACTGTAGCGTCGAATGAAAGGACATTCAGTAAATTGAAATTAGTTAAGACATTTCTCAGATCGACAATGAAGGATGACCGATTAAATTCCTTAGTAATATTAGGAATAGAAAAAGATATTGTGGACCAATTGGACATTAATAAATTAGCACAGCAGTGGTCAAAATTGAAAGAACGCAGAATAGAAATTTAACTGTTAATATTTTACAAGTTTAATTTTTAATAAAAAAAAAATTTGTTTATGTTTTTTATATTTATTATATATTATATTTGTATGTTTAACATGTATTAAAATATTTTTATTTGAATACCTGTTCATCAAAATTATATTCTATTGTTTTATAATAAAATGTTTGGTAAAAATGTAGATTTATTATTTTGTACTATATACAATATACCTATTATATAATGATTTATAATATCAACATAATAAAAAATAATATTTTGGTATTTATACTACTATTTGTATTTGATATCAAAGAGAATAATAACAATATTTTCTTTTATTTAAATTTATAAAACTAAAAAAAATATCTTTTTTTTTAAACGCAAAGCAAATAAAAATGATAAAATAACATTATAAGATAATATTCTTCGAGCGAAGCGAGAAAATTTTTTTTACTCAATGAGTTGGCAATTAGTTAGTCTACACCCCCCTCCCCGCCATAGTTTTTTTTCGGGACGGCCCTGGATACCGATTTCCTTTATAGATTGTTTTTGTCAAATCTAATAAATATAATACTGCGTAATAACAATGGCATGTCGTTTATTGAAATATGAATGCATTATCTAACATTTATTATTTTGTACATAATATAATTGATAAAGGTATAATAATAAATATAATATTTAAAAAAAGTCGACAAGTGGGTACCGCTCTACTATAAAGTAACTGTCAAGTGAGTAATTTTTATGGATATGTTAAATTTGAATTAAATTATGATTCAAAAATAATTCGTCATTCTAAAAAATATTGCAACCAATCACTTTTTTGGAAATATTATTTTTACATAATTTTATGTCATTAAGAACAACATTTTTCAAAATAAAAATATTTTATTAAATGATAAAAGCCTAACAACCCATTTAAAAATAAAAAAAAACATTAGCGAGTGGGTACCGCTGTGCTGTACAGTAAGTGTTGAGTGGGATGTGTTAAATTTGAATTCAACGATATAAATCATTGTATACGAAAAACGATTCTGAGCGAAGACGGTCTGTCAGCCTACATAACTAAGGGTATTTTAAGATATTATTGCTATTAAAATAATTCATTTTACTATTAATGATACAATAGGTTGAATTCATTTTTGCAGAAAACGTTGCATTTGAATGTTGAATTGAGTGTATAAAATATAAAAATATACTTTAAAAGTTTCAAGCACCCCCAAAAGAAATATTTTTAAATTACAACGAAATAAATAACATCGTTATTCTTCATTTAAATATCTAATTTCGTCTAATTTGAACTTAAAATGTTTATAAACATTTTTTTTTTTAATATATTTTTTTGATTTTTTGGTTACATTAATAAAATACTTACTAAAAATTTTGTTTTAAATTTTTAATCCTTAATTATAAGAGCTGATCATTTTATAAATTTTTAACTACTAAATAATTTACAAATATTCGAGATTTTGATGAATTTGGTCAAAATTTGAACTTTAAATGTTTATAAAAAAAAAATTGTGCATTGGTATCTTAAATGTTTTTAAAATTGCATTTAGAACAACTTACGAAAAACCTTTTTTTTAATTTTTAATTTTTAGTTATAAGAATTGCACATTTTATAATTTTTTAACCACAAAAAATTTTTAAAATGTTCGATATTTTGATGTCTAAATTTTAACTTAAAATGTCTATAAAAAATTATTTTTTTAATATATTTGTTCGTGTTTTTGATGACATTAAAAACTACTTACGAAAAACTTTATTTCAAATTTTCAATTCTTAGTTATAAAAACTGAATATTATATACATTTTTACCTACAAAAAAATTTGCAAATGTTCGATGATAAATTTCGGTAAAAATATGAAGTTTAAATGCTTTTAAAAAATGAATTGTGCTATATATTTTTATTATTTTTATCTGCTATTTTAACAACTTATGATGAATCTTGTATACATTTTCAAGAAATTTGACCCAATGAAATTTTTTATCGATATTTATAGAAAAAATTTTAAGAAACAGAAAATTTGTTAGGCCTACAATTAGCTCAAAAATTGTAAAAAATATTTTTAATTTTTTTTTTTAATATAGAAAATGATAATTTTAATATTTTCTGAAAATTTCAAATGTCTACAATTATTTCTTTTTGAATTAGGTACATTAAAATAAGAAAATCGTTCCTGGTGAAAACGGGTAAATATTCAATGTCTAATTTCAAACGCTCATAAAAAATTAGTTTGATTTTTCGATAATTTTTTTTTTTAGAAAGATAGAAAATCTTATAGAGATCCTTGTGTTGAATTTTCAAAATTTAGATTTGAATAGAAAATTTTTTATGAATTTCATAATCAAAAAAAAATTGCAAAACTTTGTGATTTTTACGTATTTTTTGGAAATTTAAACTTTAGCTACTCTTAAAAAGCTTTTAGAGTCTTACGCTCAACTTTTTTTTTAATTTTTACTTACAACAAGTTATGAAGAACATTGTATTACATTTTCGAGTTTTTTCACCATAGGAATAATAATAAAAAAAAAAAAAATAAAACCAAAAATTTATTATTCTTATAAGTAGCTTAAAAAAAAATCAAAATATTTTAAAAACTATAGAAAATACTAATATAAACATTCGGTGAAAATTTCATGTATCTACGAATATTATTTCTTTTGTTACACCAAAAATAAAAATCGATTTTGTTAAAATGTCGCTTTCGAAAAAATTCCAGTTTTTCCTTAATTTTTTTTTTGTTTTTCCCGATGCGTTTAAAAATTATTGAAAAATTTTTACTTTTGACCCCTCAAAGTACCAACTAGATTCACTTTTCTATCAGAAAAGACGTTAATGAAGAAAATCGGAGCACTTTTATTTCCCTAAAACGTGATGTCAGACACACAAAAAAAAAATACACAACATTGTAAAATTAATACATTCATCGCTCCGCTCAGAATCTAAAAGACACTCTGCTTTTAATGGGCCTTGACGTTCTATACAAACTTAAAAAAAATTATTTGTCATTTAAATTTTAATACATTGCAATAAAACCAATTGTAGTCGGTTGAGCCAGATTAACACTGAGTGTACCTATAAGTTTATAGTAAAGTAGTAATAGTGTAATAGTGTAATGAATATGTTTAATTTTAATTCAATGAACAATCATTTTATGATTTATATGATGAAAATTGATTTTCAATGGAGAAAGCTTATTAGGACTAAACATGTGAACAAAATAATTCATGATATTTATGAAATTCAACAAAATTTTAAATTCAAACCTTCAAAAAATATGTAATCATGCTTTGAAAAACGTTTTTTTAATTCTTGTAAGAATAATTTTTATAATACCTTGTATTAACTATTAAATTCTCGAACCTATAAAGTATAAAATTAAAAAAAATTGATCAACAATTTCTAAAAAGTTTACAAATAATTGTGATTTTGATTAATTTTCTAAAACTTTTATATGCTATCGCTTATAAAAAATGATTAAGACTTTGTATATTGGAATATAATTTAATTGCTATATAAAAATTTTGATCGGCGCATAGAACATTGTTATCAATTTCCAGGATTACGAACAATAAAAATTCGGAATTACTACATTTGTCGAAAACTGGTATTTAGTAAATATCTATACGTGTTTTTTTTTTGTTTAAATTTGTTAATTTGTAGGTAGTCACTACTGGGCAATTTTTACTTTTGACAACCGAACTACAAATAATATACAAATAACAATATGCTAAGAAATGTCTAAATTGAAGTTGAAAATCAAAGAATTCTACTAGGTATTAAGTACATTATCTTTAGGAAAAAAAAATTATAAAATCAATTGTTATTCATTCATTATCTAAAATATGATAATTCTTCTGGTTTAAATAGTAAATTTCTAGTCATATGGATAGATCTGCACTGATGAAATAGCATAACTTTAAAAAACCGTTACCGATTAAAATAAAATTTATTAAAATCTCGGAGTAGTATAACAAATTGAGCTCGATATTTTTTATTCGGGTAAAATGTTGTTGATATAAAGTTGTACTACTGGAGTATAATCGGTAGCATAAAATACGTGTCTAAAACTCTCCGGCAAAAATAAAATTCATCAAAGTCTAGGAGTAATCCAACAATGTTCAATAAATTTGTTGGATGTATTTCATATGTGTCTGTTATTATAGTTGTGCTGCTAACTTTATAAAGTATTTGTATCGTATTATATCATATATAAGCGTTTAAATTAGTATTATATTTTATGATTCACGGGGCTCAATTCGTTCTAAAAGGTTTTATTGAGACTCAGTTCATATGCAGACCTTTTTTAGTTACAACCCCCCCTACCACAACACTCTTAAATACGCCACAGTCTTGATCGAAAATAATATAAAGTATGTATTTAAGCAACACCACCTTTGCAGCGTATATATATAATTGATATTTATGTACAAAGGTAATACCTACCATAATTCACCGACTGGCAATAATAAGGGCGTTGAGTTGTATAATATTATACACTTACACGACGATATATCATTACAACGACTGTATACACATAAATAGGAATGTACCCTATCCGTACGCTTACTATGCATATAAATATAATATATAATATATGTTTATTGTTTAATCGTGAAATGGGCTGCAGTCGATGAAAAAAAAGTTGGACAAAACTGAAAGAATTTGGTTTAACAGATTTTAATTTTGATAACGGATTACAATTGATTTACAAGTTTTCTAGGTTTGAACAGAGGCCATTTTTAATATTACACCGAATATTGTTAGTGTCATGATAAATAAAATAAATAAAAAATATCAAATTTTTATTCGTGAATATCACAGCTGAAAAAAATAGATAATATTCAAAATCGCTTCTATTAAAACTTAATAAACTTGTTAATCATTTAAAATCAATTTTAAAAATTGAAATCCGTCAATTCAAATTCTTTCAGTTTTGGTCTAAATGACCGCAATTTTTTAAATTGTAAAAAGTTTATCATAATTTAATATCATCGTCTATGCCTTCGCACGTACGTAAGTTAATTGACGACGAATATAAATAATGACTGTATAACATTTTCAAGCTTTTTGATCCATAATGCTTAGATTTTCTTCATCAATATCCTTTTGTGGTTAGAAAGTAAATTTAGTTGATGCTTTTGAGAAATCATTTTCAAAAATTCAAAATAGTTTTTAAAAGCGTCGGAAAAAAACAAAAAAAAAAAAAAATAAGGAAAATGAGAATTGTAACTGATTTTATTTTTGGCATAACTTAAAAAAATGACAGTAACTACTTGACATTTTCACCAAGTTTATGTACACATTTTTTAAACACCATATAATTTTCAATATATTTGACTTTTTCCATCAGTCCACTTGAACAATCCACAGACTTGAAAATTTAATACAATGTTCTTCATAACATGTTGTTAGTGAAAATTAAATAAAAATTGAGCGTAAGTCTACAATAGTTTTTTTTTATAAGTATTTAAAGTTAGAATTTTGGCAAAATACGTAAAAATTATAAAAAATTGCAACTTATTGATTTAGAACTTCATAAAAATTGTTGTATTTAAATTTGAGTTTTGAAAATTAAACACATATAGACCCCGTAAGTTTTCCTACTGAAGTGTAGTCCACCGTCGTATGGTGTTCCAACTTTAAGTATTGGTATCAAATGAAATAACACGGAGATTGATTTTAATATATGCTTACTGATTTATTAAATAAAACACTAAAGAAATGAATATGTAATATAATAATTAAGAACGTGGTTATTACAAGAGAATCTGATTAAAAACTACAAGAGGCTCTGTTATAAAACTTAAAGGATGCTCTGCTGAATAACGCTGATGTTGCTCACTTTTTTGACCGGACTCGACTACTTACCACCGACCGGATCCGTTGGAACGGTCCGTACGGGGCTTTCGGGATATGCTGACCCAGCCATCTCGGTCACGTAGATCAGCGTGAGAACCGAATCGGTCACACAACCGTATTACCCTGAGTCAACATATTTATATGTTATATATGCAGCCCCGTGTACATACCATATAAGTACATACATATATACGCACACACATACATATATACATACGTACATACACCCATACATACATAATATGTATGTATAAATGTATGTGTGTATATATGTATTACATATATACACACGCGCACATATACAACACTACATTTTACAAAAATAAAAAGCTTACCAGAAAGTCAAACTAATTTTTTATGAACGTTTAAAATTAGCATTGGATATTCATCTGTAAATTAACGATTTCTCAGGGAACGATTTATTAATTTTATTGTTATTCAATTCTATGAATTACTGTAGACTTTTGAAATTTTCAAGGAATATTGAGATTATGATTTCTGTACACCATTAAATTTAAAAAATATTTTGACTCTTTTTGAGCTAATTGTAGCATAAGAAATTTTTGATTTTTTAAAATTTTTTTCTATAAATATTGATAAAAAATGGGTTAAAAAAACTTGAAAATTTAATACAAAATTCCTCATAAATTGTTCCAATAATAATTTAAAAATATTGAAAATATATAAGCACATTTTTTTTATAAGCATTTAAAGTTTAAATTTGGACTAAAATTCATTAAAATTACATCCATTGTAGTGACCCATTCGACACCTATACTTTACAGTAGAGGAGTATCCACTTGACAACCTTTCTTTTTTTATTTTTTTGACGCGTTTGAAAACTATTGTGAATTTTTATTTTTTGACCCCCGAAAGTACAGTCATAAAAAAAAAAACACAACATTGTAAAATCAATACATCCTTTGCTTTGTTCTAAAATCACAGAAACTTAATACTTATACTATAATTTTTTTTTTGCAATTAACCTATACAGGTATTTGAAGTTGTAAATGTGTCCATTATTTACAAGATTTTTTTTTAAATTGTAGGTACTTTTTGAGTGGTAGAAGAATCATTGATATTGCATACTTTACATGATATAAATAATTTGTTTATTGTCTACAATGTTTGATGTCGACAGCGAATGACTTCTACGAAAAATTGGCTGAAAACGATTACAGATTAGACTCACACACACCTATATTCTTTTACTATTTGCACACACTTGCAAGTTACATGCTATTATGTTAAATTGCCTATATTAATTTCCTTAAAATACGATCGAATTTGCTATCTTAAGGGAGACGAACTAATACGCGAATGGTAGACAAAAAGAATTAAAACAATCAAAATTCAATCCTTACGAAAAACTCTCCGAGGAGGGTGTAATATTATTTAGTTTTTGTCATAATATTTTGCAGGGAAGTTGACTCAAGTTTGTAATACACTTGGTATATTATATATATATAATCTCTCCTTTAAAATATTATAATAGCAGTGTTATATATAATACATACTCTATATACGCAGGCATTATATATAGGTACATAATATATTATGCATATTATTAATATGTTACCGGAAGCGATAATCTGCATGTTTCACGGTACGTCTATAGAGCTCATTATTTCCTTATTCTGTCCAACAAGCTGTGTTGCATCGCCAAAGGTGGTTGCTTAAGCAGGCGATGTGGGGTATCTATATAGCTCTATACACGCGTGTATTGTATTACTTCAAACGAATGTCTTTTTCATCGTTTGCACAATGTATAGAACATAGAATAATTATTATTATTATTAAAATAATGATAATAATAATAATTATGGCCAACGTAAAAGCGTCAGTTCGTGACTCAAGTGTGCGTGCGTGTGCACAATCGAGTTTTTGCGACAAGGGTGAATATTGTACAACGAACGTAGGGGTAGGTATAATACCATATTATTCAGTGTATGCAGTTATAGTAGATTTTTTACAGTAAGTAAACTACAGCAGCGATTTTCCGACACCCTATGACCTGTCGTAAAAATGTGTTCCGAATATTCATATTTTATAGAATACATATAATATAAACGGTAGTCTTTGCCCTTTGGTTTATTTAAATTTATTTAAATATTCACAACATGTGACATACTTAACAGAATAAAATTATAAACTTAAAAACGTCATTAAAATTAAAAAAAATCAACACCGTTAATTAGTAATTAGTGAGTAATTAATAAGTACCTATAAATGTATACTATTAAATAAATGTTTATTGTATTACCTACTATTATCGTCAATTTAATGACCAAGTATATAATATTATATTATGTAATTACCTTTTTATAATTACAATTTAATCAATTGTATTTTATTACTGTATCTATGTATTATGGTTTCACATTGTTCATGATTTCGAGAATAAAGATTTCCTTATTTATGTATATTTATGTTTTATCTATGTGTAGGCAATAATATTAATATTCATAAAATATAGGTATATTTAATTTGTTATTATACATTTATACTTTAATGTTAAGCATTTGTTTTTAATTAAAATTAAACATGATAGATATTTGTGTACAGTCGTACAGATGTGTAGAGTATAGATGTATGGCGTTAATGTTTATTATATTAGCCACTAGCCAGTAAAGATACTTAACATAGCAATTATTGAAGCAATTAAGCTCGTAATAGTTATAACTAAAGTTATAGGTAGATTTCTTAAGGCTAAGATAATAGTTTATTATCAATATAGATGGCTCCCGGACTAAACAAAATTGTTTTTTTTTCAAACTAACAGGCATTAGGTACTAAAAGCAATTTTTTAAAGAACTTTTTAGTATAGAATCTATACTAACTTAACTTAATTAGTTAAAAAAATTAGTTAACTTGTCCAACCTTGTCTATAGGTACCTACATAACTGTTTTAATAAAATTATAATAAATAAATAATTTTTTTTGTTTAATTTCAGTGTAAATAAATGATTTCAAATACAAACAAAAAATAATTAAAAAATTTTAAATTTAATAAAAAAAAACATATACTAAGGCGCATTCTCGCTTTACTCAGAATTTTAAAATTGAAAATTACGAATTCTTAAAATTATTACTATTTACTAATTTGCTCTGTTGTACTTACATATTTTATGATTTCGTATTAAAGTATTTGAAAATTGAAATTCCTATTAGGTAGGTAGCCTCAACTCACAATAGTCAATATGTAGGTATTACACACAAAAATATTCCTCACTAAAAGTGCTAATCATAATCAGAGTCGAATTAAGGCAAAGAGTATTACCGTTTCCGTCAAAATAATATTGGCCATTTCTGCTACGCCCTTTTCCACCTAAAACAAAAAAAGTACGTTTCCGACAAAATACGTTTCCACCAAAAAAAGTTTGGAAACCAATGATTTTAATTTTTTAAGCAATGCATGTAGTAGTGGATATAACATATTATTATAGTCATGTAATAGCAATGACATTTGTAAATAATTGCGAAGACCATACTACCATGATGGTGCAATAAAAAATATGCAGCAATAGTGGACATTTTGAAATATGTAAATATAATGGATATGACATGATAGACAAGTATGGATGATACCGTATCGGCTTTAAGTCGTTATTCCTTGCCGTCCGTTGAGTGGGGAAGGGGGGGCCGTATTGCGCCCGATTACGATAACGAATTTTGATCGGGATATCTTGACCTGTCGCTGATTAAGATAACGAATAGCTAGTTGATCGCATATGTTGTCAGTTATATACTACTTTTTAAAAGTCAACACAATTTTTTTATTTTAAAAGCAAACAACATTTTTAATCATGCTTACAGAGAACTTCCTCTCAATGTAGCCGATTCTCAGCCTGTAAATGGAAAGGAAAACGTTGTTAATTGGGAACCGATATGTCCACTCCACTGGCATCGGGTTGGAGCCGATATGGCCACCTTCGAGTGAAATGAGGTATGTATATATCTATTATACTCCTCGATGGCGATACTTGATACTTAATATGCAATTATATAACGATTAGAACATTTTTTTTTCTTATTTTAGTGTACACACATGATTATTACATATTTTCTACATGGTTCCCAAATAATATTGAAACGTCTTTTTCGTTTTTGACGGAAAAGTGCCATGCCCTTTTTACTAGTAATCATTTTTCTTCAATTTAATAAACCTAATCTATAACTTTGTCTTATCTTTTGTTTGTATATTATAATAAATTAGATGCTGTAAAATGTAAATTATAATATACGTACAACGTTGTATCATAGATTATAATATTATAATCTGTGGTTATATGTATCTAGGGGCCTAGTTGTAATGTAGCCTCCACCCATAGAGTAATATATTACTCTATTACTCTATGCCTCCACCAGTGGCTATATAGGAGAAAGGCCTCTTCGGCCAGGGCCCATAGTGAAATTTCAGGTTCAATTAAAACATTACATGTATACACTATTATATTGAATTGTCGATATTTGTTTAAAAAAATATATGTAAAAATGTATAATATAATAAATATTATTTATAAAATAAAACGTCGCAATCTCTATATTTTGTATTGCTTATGTCAAAAATATTTCTAGTCATAGCTGCTATGTTAGTGGCTGTAGTGCTATGCTTGAATATAGTAATAAATTGGTCAATGGTGAAAATAATTCCTATAATAATATACGCCACTGGCCTCCACACTCCGCGACTGCTAAGCTCAATCGTCCAAGCTGTTATCGCGTGTTCGGCTGTTATCAATATTTGTATAACGATTATCCTAAAACAATAAACAATTACGAATATTTACGAGTCATTCATGAACGCTTCGTCCATAATAGTGTGAGATAGGTATGTTTAATATTCTTAATTCTTACGCATAGCTTAATATTATACTCAATTAATTTAATTTTAAATTGTAATAATATATTAACGTACGTTTTAGGATTGTGTATTTGTGATCATCACAGTAATTACGTACATTTCGATATGATTTCGAAAAACGAGAGATCTATTGGTTTGGATGTTTAATCTACCGATATCGTTACAGTTCTTTTTCCTTCCTTTGTCCAAATGGTAATGATAATTGTAACTAAACAAATAAACTAATATTCTCCATAATTATAATAATATGTTATTTCAGATTAATTTGTTTGGCGACTTCTTTCAGTTTTAATTTAACTAAGTACAACAAACTACAATAATGTCATTCACATTCTCAGTGTTTTCTTATATCGTGGCCATGATATCAGATGCATTTTTAATATTCTTTTCGATATTCCATGTAAGTATCGTAATGTAATATTATTAGGCATCAATTATTATAATATTTTTAGGTGTCTATGTGGTTTAAACATTTTACTTATATAGTATTTAACTAGCTAAAAACTTGTAAATTTATACAGCATAAGATTTTATCAACAAGAAATTCTTCGAACAATTGTTCACAAATAATTTAAAGTGATTTCTACTAGGTACTGCCCTTTTAGTTGTCCTTACTTTCTTTTTCCCCGAGTTGTCTTCACTTATTGCTTTTTTTTCTAAAAAACAAAAAAATATATTTATAATAAAATCTAAAATCTTTTTAATATCTGTGTATTGGATTTATTTACTTTGATTGACAAAACTCAATATGTTTCTTATCATTTTGTGATAACTTAATATCATATATGCTTTAAATTTGTCACTATTTACTATACACACTGTTTAAAATAAGTGCCCAGTTTCGTGCATTAACATGGTAGCTAGGAAAAACTAGCGAGTGAGTAGAGGCAGCGGTCTGGTAGTAATGAAAAATTTATAGTACCAAGGTGTTTTTTGTCTACCAGACCTAACACTTATATTCTGAGCGGAGTATAGTTTATTCTTTTACCTCTGTTTGAAATTTGTATAGTAGGTAATGGTGTACCTATTTCATTATTTATTTATTTAATTTTATTTTATTTTAAACTAAAGTATATTTACAATCTGTAATATTTATATATAATAAGTAAATTTGGTAAACTAACTAAGATACAACAACATAAAATGGCATGTGGAGGGAGGCCCACCAGTGTAGAAACCCTTTGACTTGGAAGGAGAACATCATTTATTTAAAATTATATTTATATTTCTTCACAATAAGAAAACTTGCACATATTTTAACATTTATTTTCTTAGTCATATTAAATAATACAATTTTGAATGAGTTAAACTTGTTTAAAATTATTTACTTATTAAATATCGGTTTTGATCTAATTATTAATGTTTTTTTTAAATATAATATGCTTCATGCTATTATATGTTACTAACTCAATTAATTAAATTAAACAGAATAGTCACCTATTTTGAAATTAAAATATTTTTTTATTTTAGGTTATCGCATTTGATGAACTTAAAACCGATAGCAAAAATCCTATAGATCAATGTAACAGTCTAAATCCAGTAAGTATAAACCAAACTAGATGTATAAATAGTTATGTATTCATAATTTAGTTTTAATCATATTGAATTCAAAATATTTTTTTAAATGACTTGTAGATACTATTGATTTAATTTCATTATGTTTTTTTTAAATTTAGGCATAGTGAAAGTAGTAAATAAAATGTTTTAAAATTATCTTTAGCATACATAAATAATTTTAAACAGATATGTAAGTATATTGTATACATACCCGTGGCATATAATCATTTTTTTAAATTAATATTTTTACTAATTTATTTTAAATAAATAGATAACAATATAATATGGCTGTTTGGTACTTTCTTATAATGTTTATTTATCTATTAAATATTTAGTATTAATATTTATGTTACCTATGTACTTGTACATATTTAAGTACCTAATGCAAGTTAAAATAGATTAATATTTCTAATTAAATGTAATAATAATGTATAAAAATTAAAGTATTTTTGAATGTAAAGAGGGTTTGTTATTATTTTAACAAATTTTAAGCTAAACATTATTATGTATAGTAAATATATGATATTTGTAAACAACAGAAACACATATATAACAATTCAAAATTTTTATCCAAACAATGTTGTTATTATTATAAAATAATATATAATTAATAATTATGTTTTAGTTTTGTATGTACATTATTTGGGGCAAGATTTTTTAGTTAGTTACATAATAAATTTTAAATGTAGATTGAATTTTTAGTAATATAAAAAATTCAATCTAGAAGTTTTTATAAAATACATAAAAAAAAAGTGGAGGATAAAACTTCTATGGACTTAATATATTTTAGTTAGTGCTTCACTTTGTACTTAAGCTCTTATTTTACAACTAAAAATTAGAAGTTTAGTAAATTATTTAAATATAAAAATTTTGTTCATAACAAATTATAACTATCACTTTTTAAAATTTTATGGGAGTTCATACATTGTATAATTAAAAAAAATAGGTAATAGCAATTGAAATAACTTTATTTAATTTCATTCAAAAATTGTATAATAGTTGCTTTTAAGTTTGTCATAACTTATTTAGCCTAATTTATATCCAATATGTAAAATGTTCACATTTTTATAATTTATGTTTTTTTTTATAATTCTTTGCTATAATATAATTTTATAATTAAAAATGTTTATTTTTTAATTTTAGTTAGTAATTCCGGAGTATTTGATACACTTCTTTTTCAATCTATTATTTTTGTTTGGAGGCCAGTGGATTTCATTTGCTATTAATATACCATTAATGGCTTATCATATTAAAAGGTACTTAATACTATAAAAATTAGCAAAAGTACACTATTTTATATCTATAATGTTGTTTTTTAATAGAATTAATTTTTTTTAACAGATATCAAAGTAGACCAGTTATGTCTGGTTTTGGTCTCTATGATCCTACAAGTATTATGAATGCTGACAAATTATATAAATATCAGCGTGAAGGTTGGATAAAATTATCATTTTATCTGTTTTCATTTTTTTATTATTTATATGGGTAAATAACTAATTTGTTTTTACTGTTAAAATAGATTTAATATGTATGTATGTATAAATTTATTTTTTCAGAATGATACGAGCATTGATAACAGTTTAAATCTAAATTGTTTCGAGCATTGATTTTGCTTATATTTATTCATTTTTCTTTGGTACCGAAAAGCTATTTTTTTTATTTAAGTCTACCTCAGTGTGTATATATGCTATATAACAAATTATCTAAACAAGATATAACTATAGAAGAGCACAATGTTTTTAAATTTTATTTTATTCTATTTTTTTTTTTAGTGACATTTCAAAAGTCAATATTGATAATTTTTTGATTTGTTATCTTATAGAAAATTATTTTATGTATATTAAAGAAATGTATTATTTTACAATATTTAATTTCTTACATAAGATTTGAAAAAAAGTTGACTCATTGTGTATGTTTTTGGTTTGAAAGAAGAAGGAAATAATAGTTTTTGTCGCTTTGCTATTCATAAAATAGTTGTATTTTACACTTGTAAATTAATATTAGAATCCACAGAGTCCAGAATACCTATTAATACGATAATAACAAAATTGTATTCCTCATGATAATACACATTTATATAATAAACAAGACCAAACATCAATTCTTACCACATTTTTATTAACGGAATTTTTTACGATCTTTTTTTCATTACAAATACTACTTATTAAACCATTTACAATGGCAAAGTGATAACAATTTTGGTGTTCGCGAAGATATAAAATCAGTACTATAATAATAGTCATTATTTATAAGTTATATTTTATAAATGTATATTTGAATAAAATATTATAACTTATAAATCAACTTATATAATTTTACTGGGTCTTGATGTGTAGACATCTGACTAGCCATTATTTGTGTAGAATTTAAGAAATAATTTTCATACTTATGTAGATTTGTATAGGTTGATAACTATTTAAAAATTTCTCTTATAGTAATAAGTTATATGTTATTAAAATTTATAAAAATAATTATTAATAAGAAAGCAAATCTAACATTATTGGTGTCTTATATTAATTCATTATTCAGTAATATAATCAACTTTTCAACAGAAAACAATAGTAAATTATCAAAAATATAAATTGTAGAAATAAGAACTTTTTATTTCCCGAAAAGTAGTAATATTTCAATACCTAATGGCCCTGTGTATCTTGTGTATTCTCCATGTTTATTTTAAATTTGAAAGTCTGAGTATTTAGTTTTAAACGAATCACTTTTATCAAAATATTTTATGGTTATTACTTGGGTATTTTAAATACATGGTACCTATTTGTTATAGGCATGAAGAATAAATATATATATTTATTCTTTGTAGTTATAGGTATTGTATTGTTGTAATACTGTAGAAAAGTTTATTTTTTAATTTCCTCTATTAAATACATTAAACAATTAAATTTATAGTTTTTTAGGTAAATTGTTCTTAGGATATACTCTTAAGATCGGACAATGTAAACTAGATAACTTTAATTTTCTCAAACCTTTAGTAGGTCTTTTAAATTTAAATTAACGGTAGTAGCTAGGCCTCCTAAAGGTGTCGCAGCACACATATTTTTCATACGTTTTAGACCAATAAGCAGTAATAAATTACACATACTTTGCAGTGTCTGATTTTAATTTTTATTATATTATGCATATCAAATTCTTTTATAAAATATCTAGGTTATTTAGAAATTTGATTTAAAATTTTCAATTTTAAAGAACCTTAAAATAAAGATATTATTTTTGAAATTCCATGAAATAATTGCATTACTTTTGTATTATTTTTGAACACATCAGATTTTAAATAAAAAAGTGATTCCTAAATAGCTTAGTCTAAAAAATCACAAATTCAACCATTTTTTTGAAATTATAATTGAACTTCAGAAAGTATGTTTAATTTACTACTATTTTTAGTAGTTTTTATGTTATGCAAACAAAAATATATTTAATTTTTGCTGTGTATTGAAATGTGCACACACTAATGTTTATTTATTACTCACATTGACACAGCCCAAATGTACATGCCATATAAATTGCCTGAATATTACTCCTTAAAATATGCTATGCTCCAGCCTCTTTAAGGTGTTTGAAATTTAATTCGTCGCACTCATAGGCTATACGTAATCGAGGGATTTATTTTCAACACAATAATTATTTTTAGTTATTTATAATTTCTTTAGAGTTCGGATTTTTCATGTTTCAACCTAACATCATTGAATTAATTTTAATAATAGTATTTCGGTATATAGGTATAACGACAACAGACTATGAGTAATAACTAATATAATAGAAATCGTTATCGTTTGACCATTACCGTTGCCGTCATCGTCAATGTAACGCGACGACACGAACGAAAATGAGTCTTTTTAACAGGAACATAAATAATATTAAAACTAATTAAAATAATGTCTAAATGTCTAAAACGCAAAAAATATATCCATACAAATTACAGTAAATGACTGAAATTTTAATTTAAGATAGATAAGTTTATAACATTTAAGTTTAATCTAAATAAGATAATAGATTAGTTATCTAGATAAATATATTTAGATAAGTCTCAACACTGATTATAAAATAATATCTTCTAAAATATCTATACCGACTACTGGACAACTAGAAATGTAGAATGATATTATTATGGAACGGATTTATAATATTATATAAATGCATATTTTTATTAAAATGATACCAATTTTATTTTACACATTTTTGTATAATTACATGTTTTTACATATTTTACGAGAATGGAAAAAAATTTTTGGTTTCATAATTTATAATTCTTAAACTATGTCGCAATGAACAAAAACAGCCTTACACCTATTATAGGTGCGATAGACATAATCAATCAATTAACATCAATAATAAATTGACATATATTGTTATGGTAATAACAGTATATCTTTTAAATACCTACCTAGTTTTGGATTAGCTAAATATATATGTGTTGTGTGATGGACGCTTCATCACACAAGAATAGGGCTTAGGTGCATGCAAAGACAGGAAGAAGGCATTCAAGACTGGCGCGATCCACGATCACAGAGCAGGCACAGAGCAGAGTGACGTTAAAACACACCTCATTTGAAATTTTTAGTATTTATTATATATATATTTTCGCTGGGTCAAAAAGATTGAACATTTAATATAAGGTTCCGTATAAGTTGTTATAATAGCAGTTCAAAGATATTAAAGAAACAGAGGCATGATTTTTTTTATAAGCATTTAATCAAAACCATGAAAATTTGAATATTATTTTGTTAAAAATGTATGAAATGTTCGATTTTTATAGTTAAGGATTGAAAATTAAAAAATGTTTTTCTTAAGTATATACTATAACTAAAATATCTAAAAAATTTATGAACACAGTTTTTTTTTTTGATTTCAAATTAAGACAAAATTAGATATTTTAACAAATAAAAACTATTTTAGTTTTTTGTTGTAATTTAAAAATTATTGTCTGTGGGCACTTGAAACTTTAAAAATATATTATTATATTTTATACACACAATGACATTTTTAAAATGACGTTTTTATATTACTAATAATAAAATAAATTCCTTAATAGCAATAATATCATAAAATACCATATACTTAGGTTAACAAACCAGGATCTCTAAGGTTTTCGCTCAGAATAGTTTTTCGCATACTATTATCTTATATAATTATATTCGAATTTAACACATCCATTATAGCGACCCACCGACACCTATTGAGCAGTACCCACTTACCCACCTTTTATATAATTATATTTTTATTATTTATGTTTTAAAGTTTAAAAAAAATGTTTAACCGGTCAAGACGGTATTAAAAACAAAATATTTGCGATGCAAAAAATGGCAACAGTCTATATACGTAGTTGAAATTCATTTTTACGTAGGTACCTATGTGGATAAAAATGGAAAAAATTATAGTGAATTGAGCTTAGGTTTGTGAAATAATTGAACTTGTTTGCTGTTGAGTTAAAGAGTTAAAAGCAGCTCAATCAGAAAAAATAACTGGTAGTTACTATAGTGTGGTCATCACATAGTTTCGGATTAATTCAGTTTATGTTGTGACGTTGTAGTAGAACAGTTTACATCAACTCAAACAATACATATCAAATGTTTATGGGAACACATTCAATTGAAAAATGATAGCATAAGATCAGCTACCAAACTACTCTAAGACAATATTATACAGGAAGAATGGTGGTGACCAGTTAATCCGACCAATGTATTTGAAAGAGACATTAAAATTATGTTATTGTAGGACAATTATTGTCTGGTATCATACTTCAATGTAATTATGACAACTGTTAAGCTACGGACTTTAATTAAATAAAGTTAAGAATATATTTTTTGTAGATTGCATTTAGGTACGTCCGTCACGTGTGATGATTAAATTATATTCTAATATAGTTTGCATAATCCATATGTCACCCGCAGACACAAACGATAGTTTATTGAAATTGAATATTTTAATATATATATATCTCCTTCTGTGCCATAGGATTAAAGTTACTGAAGTTCCATGAAGTCGTGGAAATAGTAAATTTGTAGTCTTAAATGAAACCTATCATATGATTAGATATTTTATGTTGACAAGATATGTAGGTATTTAACTTATGAAATTTAACATCATATTTGTAACTTTTATATAATGTTCTATGGATATAATAAACAATACAAAGATTTGAGACGTCACTAAAAAGTTTGTGATGTTAATTAAAGTGATATATATATGTTATCTATATACTATTGAATAACGATGCAATGACATAATAATGTAATACCAGTAAATAAATCACTATTAAGTATTTAAATATACTAATATGTATGTACCTACTTGTTTGTAAATCATTGTCAGTGGATGGTTCAATGGTTATTCTTTATTGAGTATTGGCTATATAAGACAGATTTTAATCAGTAATAATATTTATTCAAGTCTATTTTGTCCACATTATGTTTTATAGCTTGTAGTGTATCTACAAAATTATAACGGTGGGTCGGACTCGTTTAGCTAAAATTTATAATAATTTATAAACTTATTATCATTTTTAATGTGTAGATAATTCACTACAAACTTTAAATTATAACTAGGTATTTAGAAAAAATAATTAAATATTAAAACATAATTAAAACATATGTATATTTAATTAAATTTATTACTATAATTAAAGAGGTACTCATTTTAATTAAATAAGTAAAACGCTAAAATAATTAAAAATGCTTTATTCTTTTTTAAATGTTTGCATATGTTTCAACAACATTGTTATAACCGTCATACCTTTATCAATATTTCTTTCTATGCTATATTAGTACCTGTTATTACCTTTCTATGGATTTTTTTTTATGGGTGGTTGATTGAGTTTTATTATTTTAAATCTTAATTTTTGTATAACAATTTTAATAAAAAAATAAGTATCTATAGGTAACAGTTAGCAGACAAAATAAAATAGACTGATAATAAAGGCGACAATGATTAACTTCAAAGGAAAAAGGTCCAATAATTCATTTACTGTGAGTTCTAAATATGTTGGTATGTATACTTCTTGTTTGACAAAATGTTATAATGTGGTCGGGGAAGTATAATATAAAGACATTTTATTAACGAACGCCGATCGATGGCAATTATGAAAATGATCAGCACATTTAGTGTACTATTATTATTTATTAGGTTAATCGATTTCTAAATGTGAAGAAGTTTAATTTCATAAAGTGGAAAAGTCGTTTTCAAAAAAATTTCACGAAGAATTAAAATATGTTTTTAAAATTCTTATTCGATAATCAGGGCAGTCGGTTCAGTTGAAATAACATTTGTTATATTATAATAATCCAAGGATTAAAAGCAATTATTTTAAAATACTACTGTAAACAATATAATTACAAGCCATAATAATGATATTTTAGCATTGATGAACTCTATACACAATGTGTATTATACTATAATGTTTTTAAAATAAGTAATTTAAATTTTGATTTGCGAAAATTTGGCCAAAAGGCAAATAAATCTATCGATTGACCTCCTTTACCTCCTACTGAACACGTCACTAGTTTTAAACCCATTCATATCATTTAAATATATTGTATTTAAATAAGTAGGTACTCAACATAACATTAAGATTATACATGGTTTTATCCTTGAATAGGTATGTACAAAGTATTGAATAACATAGAAACTAAATTTGTTCAAATTTCGATTTCATTACATTAACCGTTTTAAAAAAATCATCTTACTTAATAATTTACACACAATGAGAGGCATTTGTTTGAAAAAAAATTTGTATTGCCACAAAATAGTCCGTAAAATATCATAAAAATCCAAGTACTAATTTAAAAATATTGTAATTTAGTACCATGGCTATTATAAGTAGATTATGAGATATATATTATATCTAATATATAATATTCACAATTTAAGTTTGAAAACGGGATGAGTATACTTAGAAACTCACATTTAAGGTATATTATAATATGTGTATTGTGATGCAAAAAATGTCAATATATAAGTAGTATATCTGTACATATTTTGATTTATTATTTCGATTGCTTGTAATGAATGAAACAATCATAACACATGTTGTTTGATTTGTCATATTAAAATATAAATCAATATAGTATATGGTTTGGTTTTCATGGCTAAACTGTTTAATAATGTTCGAAAAAAAATATTATCATGTCATGGCACGTTGGCACGTGTTTAATATAACGTTTTTCAGAATTTTTGAATATGTTAATGATATATTGGCATATAATTATGCAGTTTAAGTTATAGTTGCATAAATTATAAGTGCATATTATTTTATTAAATGCAGTTTATTGAATTTTTCAAGGGCTTAACGTAGATTTGAAATCACGTATTTTGTAGAATTAAAAGAACATGTCACAGTCTATTCCCTCTTAATGCATTTTGTATGTCTTTTATCTATTTTCTTATGTGCACTTGACACGTCTTTGGGGATGTGTGTGATCCTTATCATACTATTTATTCCAACGCCCCTCTTATTGTCCTTGAACTACACAAGGACAGAAATCAAGCGAACTAAGCATAAATCTATTTTTAGAAGATTGTTATAGTTATACGTTTGGAGTTTGAAAGAATATTTTGGAGTCTAGACCAAGTGCGTCAAACTTAAAATATTACCTGGGCCAAATATATTAAATAGTTTACTATGCAAACCACATAAAGCTGTAGGTATTGAAAAAAAAAAATTTTATACAAATTTTAAATTTAATTTTTACTATTAATTAGCCATTAATATCGATACTTATGGATTATAAAAAAAGAGCGGTAAGCTATGTGTTTGACATGTTTCGTTTAGACCCTTTTTACCTCATAGTTTATAATATGTGTATGTCACATAAATGTTCGTTTCTTCTCCAATCGGCCTTCTTAATATAGTAATCATAAAATATAAAGAAAAAATGTCGTGGTTTAATTTAATTTAGATTTTTACCTATAAACGCTAAAACTTAACAATGATTTATTATACATCAGCTGTTTTTTTACGTAAATATTATATAAATATATACTTTTTATAGTAGATAAATATACTAATTTTTCTATTGTTCTATAAACGATGATTGTCGTTAAAAACGTCTATAAACTAAATTGAATAAAATAAAAACAAAAACTATATTTGTAATATAGGTAGGTATACACTTACCTACTAAATTTCCCACGCGACTGCCAGATTTGGAAAATGACAGTATTTCCAATTTCATAAAAGTATCAAGCATTAAAATTTTAGGGTTGATTTAATTCTTGTAAAATTTTTTATAGTCGAGTTGTTAAATTAAACGAATTTTGTATTTGGATTAATATCATTAAGAGGTGAGGAGTATATATTTTAAACCATATAGGTTGGTCGTATATTATTTAATAATAATACATGTTATAATTAAATACATCAATACACCAAAAATATTAATATTTAATATTTATTTTAATATTACTATTATTTCCACTTATTAATATTGTTAATTTAATTTAATTTTGTGTGTAAAAAACTACTTTTTTTATTACAAATATATTAACGTAATATAAGTATGCTACTTTTACCAATGAAAAGTATAATTCATAGGTCTATTCTTAATACATTACTTTTTTATATCTGCATGATTCATTTAAAATCAGACAGTTAAAATATTTTAAATAATGAACATTGTAACAACTTTTAATATTTTATTAGGCATCTACCTTTCATTCAGCTAATTAGTTGTTTATCTTGTTTATTATGATTTACATTTCAAAACTTTTGGAAACTTCTTTTCGCAAATTATGTGAGATCTTACTTTATAAAAAAAAATGTAATTATTATTCACATTAAGTATTATTTGGTTTATTTGATATTAGTTGGTATTAATTAGTTATTTGTTAATAAACAAAAAAAAAGATTTGTTATATTATAAACCTACTTTAAAATTTTGAGAAGGAGTGGAGGTTGAACCTCTATCTTCATATGTACTTGAGGAAATTTGAACTTGTCTGTGTTTTATACCAAAATATTTTATGACAACTGTATCAATTATCCTAGTTATCAGATAAAACTTCTGAAACAAATTTGAAATCGTCATAAAGTTAATTTGAAAACGACTTTTAACTTTTTGAATTTAAACCCTTTTATCTTTCAAAAACAGGTTTTTAAATTTTGAATATTTCGATTTTTAAATGTTAATAATATTGAAGTGAAAAAAATTAATTAAGAAGATCGGTTTTAAGTAACTTTCATTACGAATTCAAATATGTTTTTAAAAATGTTATCGAATATATAGGTTAATACAATTGGAAAAAGATTGGGACTTTTGATCAAAACAAAATAATTATTATTTATCTAGTGCGTTATTGACATGGCGGCAGCGCTCCAATATTTCTTTTATGTACTAACAATCACTATAACTATACTCACATTTACACATTTTGCGTATAAACACAAAGCAAATTTCACATTAAAAACGGTCGGCAACAAATCCTTTGATACGATGTAATAAAGATGGCTCTAAAATATATGATAAGAATAATATTTAATATTGTGGTATTTGTTGTTTGAAAATGTATAATAATTGACATCAAAAAGGAGAATGCCTTAACTTATAAAATGGCATTTCTGGCACTCTCATTCGCAGAAAAAAAAGTGTAAAGCTTTATCGTTGTGGATATACCACGATTGATATAAATTTTAATAAACAGTGAACACCCGACAACATTAATATAATATTTTATGCAAGTAGGTATAATATTTACAGAGCAACAAGAACAATTCAAATGTCTTGTATTATGAACTACAGTTTCCGGGAAACTCGACGTAGTATGGCTCGGTGCGCATTTGCGTTGAGATAAAAATATAATACAAACGAGTTGTTCGGGAAACGGCAAAGAAAATGCGTTGGAAATGCGGAATAAAGAAAAATCTGAATAATTTGCTGTGTGATTAAAACTATATAACAATATACGCTCGTTGTGAATTAGTAACAATTATTATTATAACATCAAAGTTAACGTTAATATACGTTAAAGTTAAATGCTTTACACTGCAGTTATAGTTTAAGGATGTAAGTGAAAAATTTAAATTTATATTTCTCAACGTTATTAATATGTATTCATTTGCAATCGTAATGTAATGAACTAATGAAGCAAAAGTAATCAGTGAAAGTCATATCCAAATGCGCGTTCATTAGGTAACTACTCTCTTTCGAGACAAGTCTATGTCAGGTTGTTCCTCTGGTCTCCTTGCACGTGCCATTGCAGTATCCCCCCTGGTAAAGCGGTCTCATTGTTGCATCGACAAGCTTTCGAAACCTCTTCTTGCTGATTTGAATGACATTGTTTGATGATTCTTGTAAAGTAGTTAACTTTATCAAGTCTCGTTACATGAACTCCAGAAAATTCTCAGCATTGTGTAATGATATGGGCAGTCTTTATAAAACCCTCTCTTTTCATACTGAGGTTCGATGGTTATCACGAGGAAAAGTTCTTACTCGTTTGTTTAAACTTAGACATAAAGTTCAAATGTTCTTTGAAGATCATCCTTTTTAGCTTTCATTAAAATTTATTGACCATAATTGGCTTCAAAATTGTTAATATTATTAACTTATATTAATAACAGAAAATATTCCAAGTGACTGACAAAATAGAATCCTTTGTTAAAAATTTAGATTTTTAGAAGTCATGTATTGAGAATAAAAAAAAGGCAGTTTTTAAAACACTGCACGATTTTTTCTGTGAAATTGATATGAACCTATTACAAGACATCAAAGACCAAGTTGTTCAACATTTGAATGGACTCAAGGCAGATTTAAATAAATATTTTCCTCAATATGAAAAAGAAGACCATTGGATTGCGTTCTCTTTTAATGAAAACTATTTTAAATCTGTAGTTTTATCAGTCCAAGAAAAATAAAAACTGATTGATCTGAAAACAAATTCTTTAAGTGAGGCAGCATTTGAAATGAAATCCCTCATCATCTTTTGGGCTGATGTAAAAGAAAAATATCCTGAGCTTTCATATAAAGCATTTAATGTTCGTCATATACGTACATTAAAAATAACTATCGTATTAGATTCTATGTGAATTCAGATTCACGAGTTTATTTATCATCTTTGGAGCCAGATTTAAAAAAATTAAATGTTAGTATACAAGCCTAAGGATCTCATTAAAATTAAACTGTAAAGTTAATTTT
>JACXSJ010003190.1:0-27891 GCA_014851325.1 Pentalonia nigronervosa
ACCCTTCACAACGACCTCAAAATTCCATATCTCTCTGCTCTTGCTTCCACTCACTATAAAAAATTTCACGCCAACACATTAGCTCATTCAAATCCACTTATATCTAATCTCTCTTCTCTAACTATCCCGGACAATCCACCCCGTCGCTTAAAGCGTAATTGGCCACGCGACCTTCTAAACAAATAAAAAAAAAAAAAAAAAAGTTGAAGTAGCGTTACTGAACGCCCCCTTCACTCAAGCCGTCAAGCCCTGTACACTTTTGTTATTATTATTACTTATTGTATTGTCTATACAGATTGTATATATTCGCTTAAAAATAAATAAAAAAAAAAAAAAAGGTACTAACAGACCTATGCCGGATGCAGTGATAACCAGTTGTATTATTGCAATAACTATTTGATAACTTGTTGGTATTTTTAGACAATAATAAAATTTCTGTGATATAATTGAAAAAGTATACAATCATAGAGACTTTAATAAGTCAATAGTTGTATATATTTTACAAACGAAGCACAGCTTAAGTTGTACCTTTTTAGCATGGATATTAATATATAGATAAACGATTTGGGCGCAGTTTACATATGCCCGATAAAAGGATTTTTAATTGTTAATTTCTGATTTTTAATTTTCTTTTATGGGAGAGTGATGGACAGTTAAGTAGTATATGTTGAAAATCACAGTAAGCTCTATCACAGTTGGGGGCAATATGTGACTTGATTTAATGTTTTTTAAGCTGCTAATATAGTCCTAGTTTTTATAAATCATGATGTATAGATGAAGATATTTTCTCTACATCATGTTATGAATATATATTCATTATTCAAGTCTCAAGATATTATAATTAACTTATTTTAAACTTCTGACAGTTCTAAGGAGTATAATGATCAAGTCACTTGACTAATATTGTGTTGATTAATTATATGTAGATATTAAATATTATCGTGTCCTGATAACAAAATATGTTATAGCGGCAGTAAGCCAAAACAACATTTGTGCCCCACTTTTACTTATTATTACTTGTTCTGGAACATCATTAAATTCAAATTTTATATATATATATATATTACAGTTACTTAATTAATGATGAGTTATACTCCGACACCTATTGTACCTACTATCTTCCTTTTTTTTTTTTTAAATATAAGCAAAAATATAAAATAATTACGTCTTAATATATGCGTTTGTACAATGTACATGTAAATAATTTGACTATTCAAATAGTAAATATTTATCTATACATTTCCGAATAATTTTAAAACAATAATTATTAAACTATTTATTCAAAGGTTGTGTTAGTAAAATTATAAGTAACTATAGATTTTTTTCCATGTCATCCAACTTTTTGAAAATTTCAAAAAAATAATAAAATAAAGATTAATTTCATATTTGCAAAAACACAATGTATCATCTTAAAATTAATACGGTTTCAGACCAAGTTTGGGTACTAGAAATGCTTTATAAAATGTAACGCGGTTGTTTATGAAGAATTAAGTAATGGTAAAAGAGCAATTGGAGTTTTCATAGATTTAGCAGTCGTTTGAAAAATATAAATCACATTATTTTATTACAGATGTTTTAAAATTTCAGAATAAATTACCATAATAATTTACTTTGGATTATATTATATTACATTTATGATAGAAAACAAGTAGTGAAAATAAATGTTGTAATAAGTGATGCTAAATTTATGGTAATAAAGTATAATTATGTGACTCGCAAGATATTATTCAATTTTGTGTTAATTATATTTTAATGCAGTATGTGACTCAAATATTGATGGTGAAATAGTGACTTACATAGATGACACATGCTTATTACTTTCGGATAATTCGCAGGAAAAAGTAGGTGTTCCTAAAAGGCTAAAAGCTACAAAAGGATATACATAAATGGAAGGGGATTAATTGTGAAATACGATAAAGCTATAAGTTAATGCCATTTTCAATAAATAAGTGTATTAACAAAGATTACTTATTATCGATTTATAATTACAACAGAAATTTAAGGTTTAAACGGCAAAATTGTCACCAAATCAAGAAATATCAAAAATTCATTATTTAGGAATTATGTTTGAAAGGCATACATAACATTTTAAGGTATTATTTAGTCTTAAAGTTTAATAGTTGGGAAGTTTTATTTTAGCTTACATTCGATACAGCATAAATATTATATTTGTTATAGTCGGAGATCTACAGATTCAAATTATTGGAAATATTTATTTAGCGTTTTATCAATGATTTTGTAATACGGTTTCTTGGTTTAGGGAGGAGTCAAATACAATTTTTTAAAATCTCTACTTGTAAATAAAAAATCTATAGATGGTTCAAAAAACATCATTATATGCTTTTGAGTATTCTGTCAGCTAGACTTTTGTACAAAAAATCGAAATATCATTCATAATTAATAAATTCAATAAAATAAAAATAGCCAAATTGACATTTCTCAAGTTAAAGAACTTAAAGTTTATGATATTCTTGTCAGAAAATTCTTTCTAAATTATTTTAATCAGATGTCAGATGTGTAAAAAAAAATTAACTGTTGAGTCTCTTAAATAGAAAAAAATAGTTTTGCATATTCACAGAATTTATCAGATCACAATAAAAGTCTGCATTTATAATGTTGTCATTGAATACTTGTTATATAGGTAACTATTTTCTTTTTATATTGTCAGTACTAAGAGCTAAGTAGTCCATACAGTTTGTGAAAAATATAATGATATTTTAGTATCATATTGTATAACATAAGCTTAGTCTTATATAGGAATGGTATATTATTTAATCTAGTATATTATGTAATATATTATAACATTTTTGATAAAAAAATAATTTATTCAGAATCTTTTAGAATAAAAATAATAATATTAAAATAACAATTTTGTTAGCAAACATGTAAATATGTTGTGAAAAATTCATTAAATATTGAACAACGAGCTGAGAATAATAAATTCAAGTAATCTATACATAAACATTTGTACATACATGATATTAATGCGTAAGTTCTTTCTGCAATGGTGTATGCAACACAAATATTTTTTTATTTTTGGCAATTATAGAAAGAACATCAGGTACCTACTTGGATAAATGTCAAATTTTGTAACTCTACAACACGTCTGTTTTCTTCAATCTTCATAATATACATAACATCTGGATCTAATTCTTCTTCTGTATCTATTCTTCTAAGTATATATTACTTTATAATAAAAATTATTTATCTCGACTGTCACGACCCGCGATAACATTTATACGGCTAGCAATCTTGACAATAATGTGTTCGCCGTTCAATTGTCCGTTGTTGTTGCTTGAACGATGTACTATCGCTTACTATTATATTTGTATAATGTAATAAAACAACTTTCAGCTTTAAGCTTATAATAAAATTATAGTCCATTTAATTATCGAACATTTTCGTCCAGATTTTAGTATATTTATCTGCAGTAATGGTCATTTGAGGTGCAGTCGTTCCGAGACCAAAGTATGAAAATTAGAGCAGTATAAGTATTTACGTTAGCATAAAGCGGCGTCTAACATTGGTGTGTTGTTCAAAAGTCATTTCAAAGAGGTATCAACCAATATTGCAAAATTAATCGGAGTAACAACTATTGTCAATACATCGAAAATACAGAGATAAGAGCTTTTTTATTATTATGTAATACAAGTAGCCTTTTAAGTTGTTCTTAGCAACCTATAACATCGAAAATATTTGTGACATGCACAATTTTGTTTTATAGATATTTCAAGTTCAAATTTAGACAAAACTGGATATTTAAACCAAAAATAACTAATTTGGATGTTTTACTGTAATTCAAATCATATTTTTCTTAAAAACTTCATCATTTTCAGCTATTTACATCAAGAACATATTCACAACTTTCTACTGTAGGTAGGTATGTTAATAATGACTTATGAGTTAATTTACTTATATATTAGCTAGTAATATTATATGAAACAATATTATAATTGTTATTAAATCATATAATATGAAATTTTTTTTTGTCAACAGTTAGGTCAAATTACCATTTTACTAAAACAAATACTTATAACAATGTAAACATATAACAAAATATTCTTAGAAATAATATAGGCTGATAGTATGTCTCCACTCAGAATTGTTTTTTTATCCTACGCAATAATATATAATAATATCATTGAATTCAAATTTAACACATCGCTAACATAGGTAATCAACCACGATACATAATATTCAGCAAAGCTACTTCATTAGTTTTTTTTAATTATTTATTTTAAATTATTATATTTTGTTTTCTTTTATCGTAGCTGGCTACACTCAATACTAATCATTATATGATATATGATTTCCAATGTTTATTTTTAATCTTTATTATGACTTTATATTTAATATTTAAAATTTGTGTATGGTATATTATTTTATTATATACATAAAATGTTTGATTAAGGCTTGATAAAATGGACAATTGTAAGTAGAAAAAACTTGTTGTGTACTTAATATGTATTAATAATTATTGCAATTGATTTGATTATATTAGATGACATAATTATTTTAAAAGGTAGTTCACAAATTATATAACCTTATACATTAATAATTTTAAATAAAATTGGTCAATAATTGGGCGGAGCGAAACATAGCCCTTCTATCCTCCAGTTCGTGCGATTTATTATTGCTATTTCCTCCTAAACTATTGGATTAATTGTTATTAAACTTAAAATATATATTCATGATTATCTAAAGGGTGCATAAATTAAGTTTGGCATTTCTAAATGCTGTCATTAATTAATTTTGATTAATTACTCATTTACACATTTTATAAGCATGTATTGGGGATTTTCTAAGTATATGCGTGTGTGTGTGTGTGTGTGCTTATTTTATGCTCTCACGTCTAATGGAGTATATCCACATGACGAAGCGCGAACGACAAATTTAGTAACAGTTTAATGAGTAAAATAAGATAAATATAAATAGTTACAAGTATTATAAAATAATTGGGTTTTTAAAGGGCTCGTTAATGGATCAGTTGGAACAGTAACTGATATAATTTACGATGCAAGTATAGAAGAAACTTATTATGAAAATACGCTATACACCACTAGTGGATTTTCCTAAATATACTGGACCCAAACTTTATAAAGAATCTATTCCCATTGTACCAATAACATCGTCTTTAAAAAAAAAATGGTATTTCTTGCTCTCGAAAACAGTTTCCTTTGATGCTAGCTTATGCTGTTAGTATCCATCAATCATAAGGGATAACATTAGAAAAAGCTATTGTTGATATTGATAATGCCGAGTTTCAAATTAGCTTAACGTTTGTTGCACTCTCACTTGCGAAAACATTAAATAGATTATTGTTAAAATCATCTTTCTATTATGACCTATTATTGAAAATTAACAACAGTAAACCTATGACAGGACGCCTGGATGAGTTGCAACATTTGTGGAATTTATATCAAGAAAATTGATATAGCAATAAATGGAAATACCATTTTATCTTAAATTTTATATTTTATCTCAATCTAGAAACCAAAATATATTTTTCTCGTTTATGAAAATGTTGCGACGAATCATTAATTATACTATAGTAATTATATTGTGTTGTAAATTATTATGATAACAAAAAAATATACATTTCGCTAAATATATGGCAATGTAATTGACTTGCTATCCATCACTTCGCTCCAATTTTGTTAACGGACACTCTTAGTTATAATAAACCTACATTCACATTAACAAAATATATATGAATATCAATAGTTATAACCAGGACTGTGAATCAAATGCTCTTAGAAAACTTTAAAATACAAATATTTAATTATGCTTTGAAAATAGAGAAATACTTACGCATTAAAAAAAAATCAATAACAAAATAAACATATCAAAATAGGTGAAATTATGCAGAATTAACAATACAATTGATTTATATTCGTAAAATTAATTCTTAATGTGTTACTTTAATGTTATCAATAAAAAATATGCCTAATGTTAAGGCATTTAAAATGTATTTGAAAAAATATATACGTTGAAAAAATAAATAAATATGCTTATTAAAAAAATATTTTTTATAAGAATTTGTGAAATACGGTTGACGGATTCATATTTTCATCGATTTTATTTACTAGAACCGATACAAGCTAGTACGTTTTGAATAACACCCAAGGATTTTCCTGAAAACAAGAATATTTTATTTTAAAATAATAATATTTATAACAAATACATTTTTTTAAATTCTTTAATACTATACTACTATGTTTATAATCCTAAAATCATAATTTTTTTTCAAATACCTAAGTTAAAAAACATTAAAAATACAGTAGATAATACATATGAACAAATCTTCAAAATAAAATGTATTATTTTTTTATGTGTAAAATATGAAAATAAAATTATCTTTTTTAGAATGATAATATCTCGAAACAAATTTATTTATATTTCACTTATTTTGACTTTAAAATGAAATTTATTGGTATGTAAATCATTAAATTTACAATCCTGAATTATTATAACGATACTTCAATATCAAATGTTTGTATTTTCTATCCAATGATAAATCATTGTACAAGAAAAAAAAGGATTATGAAGAAAATTGATTAACCGTAATATTTATGTATATCTAAGTGAGATTTTCAATAGTTTATTTTTAAGTAGGATATTTAGTTTACAATTAACAATTATTTAGTATCGTGTAATTTTTTTTAAAGTGCCTAAAGAAGTAAAACATATTTTGTTTATTAGGTAGGTATAATCAAAGGCTTAAATTGTATTTGGAAATTAGAAATATTCTTGTATTTTTAATTATAATAATTACCAATAAATTATTCTAATACAAGTACTTAAATACAATTATTTAAACACTTAAATCTACCAACATAAATTGTATACAATACAAATATTTTGTATTTTAATATATATAAATTATTATATTACATACAAAATATAAATTTCAAAATATTAAAAATATTTTTAATTTATAAAACTGATATTAAGGATATGTTATAAAATAAAATAATTATTAATGATTTAGATAATTTGTTGTTCATTTCAGATCCATCCTACACAAATTCCATACGATTGACTCTTCTAAAAGGTAACAACCTTAATTTACACGATACCTAATATATATTATTAATTCTTAATAAGTGGCTTCATTTTATATTATAGTTACCTTCAAAATAAATTATAAAAGTAATAAAATTATACGGGAAGAGGGTAGATATCTTCTGCTATTTGCTATTTCCAGTTTTGTGTGTATTATAATTTATCAATAACTTTGATTTTAAATAATAGTACATACAAATTATTTAGTTGATTTAAAAATAATCAACCGAAATGTTATAATTTTGAATTAATTAAATTTAAATTATTTATATATATTGTATAATGTTATAAACATATGAATTTAATTATTAGGCATGTTATTGATTTTAATTATTGCAGAACTAAAATAAGTTATCGATATCAATACATAATTGAAAATTTATTTTTCGCTATAGGTCGAGATGATGTAAACGTATATACCAATCAGATTGAAGCGTTGGTAAAAGATTTTCATGAAAACGGTCCTGGGTCTGTAGGTGAAAATTTAGAATTAGGTCTACAATTACTAGAAGTAAGATTTATTTTGTGGTTGTTATTTTAATATGAGTTAATATAAAATAGACTTATTTGATGTGGTTAACCCAACGAATGTTTATGCTAAAGCGTCCGGTGCCAACGCAATTTTATCTTCAAAAATACATTTTACGGGATTAATGATCCTGACTCGTAGAATTAATCAAATTTGATTTTTTTTTAACTGATAGAGGAAAATATTTTACAGCCAGCATCGAACTTACTTTTATGATATTTTAATCTCAAACTTTTAAATAAGTCTTTAAAAAGAACAATTTTAAGCTTTTTTTACAAATTATTTTATATTATTATTTAAAATAAAATAAAAAATCAGAGTTCAATGCGGGCTGTAGAATATTGTTGCTTATTAATTAAGAAAAAATGATTTGAAAATATTCAATTGACAATGAGTTATCCATATTGCCGTGAAGTCATTTACGTCTGTCGAAATGTACAACTAATTATTCATTATTTGTTAGTTCTACGACATGTACCTGCGAATCCGTTCGCGTTGTTCATATACGGGTAATGGAGAGTTCTCTACACTAATAACCATATACACTCCAACATATATTCACAAGATCGTGCGACGCCGAAACAATATGCGAATAAGATTGCCAATAATTTACTCCTTAAAAAATAGTCGGCATCGGGGGCCTCAATTGAAAAATATTATCTATAGTCAAATAAGATAAACATATTCTCGTCACATAGAATCATTTTTCTCTATAAGTACTTACTTATATAATTTGTAGGTATGTCCAAGTAAACTATTTTTTTTAACTTGTAATTTAACTTCAATACAAAACCTTCACTTGGTAACGGTCCAGCAAATTTTGAAATATTCAAACAAAAAATGGATGGAAAACTACAGCTTAATATCGGACTAAGATCTAATGATGATTTAGATAATACAGCCCAATTCTTTATAACAACAATCCAAAAATGTATACTAATATCTTCCGCCAAAACATACACAAATAATAAAAATTATCAGTATTTGCATCTTCCAATTTTTTTAAACGGCTAATATTTGTTAAATGTTGAGCTAGACGTCTTTGGCAACAATAAAAATATCCCAGTGACAAACATAGACTCAGTAACTTAAGAAATCGACTCAAAAAATAACTTCTCAAATTTAGATCCAATAAAATATGATTTCGGTAATGGCCCGTATATATGCTCTGTACTCAAAGAAAAGAAATTACACTACCAATTCAATATGCCAACAATTTTTTAGCGATATCTGATAAAGAAAAATCAAACCTGTTGGGTAATCACCTTGCTGATATCTCCCATGCCCTTACCGACGTAAATCCAAATCCCAAAAAATTAGAAATGATATACAACTTTTTAAACAGTCCTCTCCCAATGTCATTACCAATAAAACCGATTATACTAACTAAAATTTAAAAAAAATTAATAATAAATAAATTTCTTGGATATGATTTGAAAATTAATAAAATACTGAAACAACTGTCTAACAAATTCATTCTATTTTTAAGTTTAATTTACAACACGATGCTTAGATAATTATACATTCCTTCAATATGGAAGTTTTCTATCATAATAATTATTCCCAAACAAAAAAATCAAAAACATCATTTTATTTTCATTTTTCGTGATACCTCTAGAATACGAGGGAACTGCTTTCACATTACTGACTGAAGAAATATATGATATAATCATAGAAATGTCAAAGACTATACAGGAAATTCTAAAATAGTAAAATATATTGATTATCATGAGCAGTCTTCAGTTTAACATAGACAATAGGTGTAGGGGACATGTATGTGATCTATTTATAGTCGTTATTAAGTTTAATATATATATAAATATTTGGTTGATATAATAGGCTAATAAACATATTATCAGCTTATATACTACGTGCTTGTATACTTAATTAATTTTCTTGTTAGACATTAGTGACATCATTGAATATAATAACAATTTGTATGTTAAGTATCTCTAAATAATAACTAAATAAGTTTCTATCAATTTATTTTTACTTTATAAAACTAACGATGCCTAACCATAACCAAGAAAACCCCCTTTCAGTATTGCTGTGTAATAAAAATAAGTCAAATACATTTTTTGCAAACCAAAAAATGTAATTAAAAAAAAAATTATATTTAAATATTAAAAAAAAAATATATCAATATATTAATATTTTTTTTTTATTATTTTTTTTTAATTTAACTTAAAATGTAATTTTAAGAATTAATTATTTTTTTTGTGGATTGAATTTTAAGTTTTATATGACTTTTAAAATAAAATTGTTTCATTATTATTATTTTTTAATAATTCATTAAAAAAATCTGTCAACGGGTATATTAAATATTATGCATACTGAATACAAAAATCAAATAACTAATATGTTATGTGTCTCTGAATATAAATAGATTATAAAATAAAAAAGCTATTTTCAATTAAGTTAATTTTTAGATACTTAATTATTTTATCGTTTAATTTTTAACTTAATGAAGTTATGAAAAATATATTAGTTAACTTTTAATCTGACATAGGTAGCTTACTATTTTTTATATATTAACTTCATTTAGCTAGTGAATAAACAAAATCTGGCTTTGAATTTGTTTTCCTTTCTGTATAAAGTTTTACCATTTAACACAAATTTATATCTATAAACGTAATATGTATAAAATTACACATCCTAGGAATACGATGTAAAATTCAAAGTATTACTGGCCGATAAAGATGTAATGAAAAACACATCGGCATTGTTTGAAATGCCGCAAGAATCTTATATGCTTCTCGATGTTGCATACCAAGAGTACCATTGCTTATGCTCAATTTATGATTTATATTCACGTCAAAAAAACGCAAGAGATGATTGGTCTAAGATATTATGGTCAGAGTTAAAACCACAGTTATTGTTAGAGGGCATGGACAGTTTTATTAAAGAGTTTAGGAAAATTTCCAAAGCATGTCGTTCAATACCCGTTGCGTTGGTCTTAGATATGCAAATGAAAAAATTTAAAAATTCTATTCCACTATTTATCGAGCTTAAAAACGATGCAATGAAAGAAATGCATTGGAAAAAGTTAATGGAACAAACTGGTAACAACAAAATATCTGTATAAACAAAAAAAACGTTTAAAATACGATTATTTTAATTCTTTTGAAAGGTCAATATTTTGATATGAATCCTGAAGTATTAACGTTAGAAAATATTTTTAATATGGATCTAGCTCGTTATAAAGACACGTGCATGGAAATTGTTTCAAATTCAGTAAAAGAACTGAGCATTGAACGGAGTATTGATGACGTTGAAAAAGTATATATTTATTTTGTATTATTATCAACACCAAACAATCACTTTATAATCATAGAATGTCACAAAATCTACTAAGCGATGAATGTAAAATTACATACAACTATCAAAATCTATCAAACTGTATTAAAGAAAAACAAAACATATACTTTTTTTCTATTATCATTTTATATTAAAGTAATTTATTAATTTTTTATTAAGTAATTATATATGTATGATAAATAAATATATATATAAATAGATTATGCGATTTTATTTTCTATTCTGAATAGTTAAACATTTTGATATGAAACTTTCCCATTATTTATATGAAAAATATAAAAAAATTTAGATTTTTGCTGTTGATATTTAGTTATTCACGTAATTTTTATTTGATTTAATTTTTATTCTTATTAAATTGAATTAAATTTAATAATTATAATTAATAACTAAACTTATAAGTTAACATTTGCCATACATAAAAAACAATTTTGTTTTATCTACATAACTAACAAAGTATTTAATTTAATTATTTTATAATCAATTATTTGTATCATTAGACCTTTGAATTTATGAATTTGACTATTATCGAATATATAAAAAATGATACGTTTCGAGGAATAATTTTGGGAGATTTGTCAGAAGTTTTTCAAATACTTGAAGATAATATAATGACTCTTCAAAGCATGGCTGGTTCCCAGTACTTAAAATATTATTACATTTAGTTTGTTTTTATCATTCGTATTATAATCATATATCTTAAATATATAGGTTTATTGGTCCATTTCGATCAGTAGTAAATAAATGGGATAGAGATCTAACATTTATAATCAATACCCTTACCATATGGAATTTAGTGCAATTAAAATGGATGTATTTAGAAGAGATATTTCTTGATGAAAAATTTCGAATACAACTACCTAATGAAGCCTTGAAATTTGATGGCTTGAATCAAAAATTTAAGGATATTATGAAAAACACATTAAAAAATCCAAAAATAATAATCTTAAGTAAAATGCCGGAAATATTTACAGAACTAACTTTTTTATTTGAAGCACTTGAAACATGTCAAAAAATGCTGAATAAATATTTAGAAACGAAACGAAACTCTTTTCCAAGGTTTTATTTTTTATCTGATAACGAGTTGTTATTAGTTTTGGGCAATACTAATCCTAATGGTGTACAAGAACACATTGTAAAAATGTATGATAATGTGGGAAGCTTAATTTTTACAAATGATTCTCGTAAGAATACTTTAGTAAGCGGTATGGTTTCATGTGAAAAGGAAACAATGGAATTTAAGGGTCGAGTGATGGTTGATGGATCAGTTGAAATATGGATGTATAGCGTATTAAAAGAAATGTGGAAATCTAATAAGTATTTAATAAAAAAATCAATATTTGATTACGGAAAAACCACAGGATCTAGATGTGAATGGATGATGAACTATCAAGGACAGATGTGTTTGGCTGCAAACTGTGTGTGGTGGACAGCAGAAGTTGAAAACGCTTTTTGGGAAATAGAAAAAGTATGTACCTAATAAAATATTTTGTTATTTTTAAAATAATTGTTGTATTATTTTAGGGAAAAATGAATGCGATGAAAAATTATTTAGAAAAATTAAATCAACAGATGGATGAGTTGATAATACAAGTGAGGAGGAAATTAATATCAAACGACCGAAAAAAATTTAACACTATTATAATCGTCGACGTTCACGCTAGAGATGTAATTGAAAATTTAGTTAGAGATGGCATTCTAAAAAGTCAAGAATTTGAATGGGAGAGTCAGTTAAGATTTTACTGGAAAAAGGGTGTTGATAATTTAATCATCGATCAGTGTTCAGGGACATTTTCGTACGGATATGAATATATGGGATTAAACGGACGTTTGGTTATAACACCGTTAACAGATAGAATTTATTTGACAATAACTCAAGCACTTTCAATGCAATTAGGTTGTGCTCCTGCTGGTAAATTAAAACAAAACTAAATACAACACAATGAATTCAATTAAGAGCTTACATTTTTTTAGGGCCTGCTGGTACTGGGAAAACTGAAACAGTTAAAGACTTGGCGAAGACATTAGGAATATTGTGCATGGTTACAAATTGCGGAGAGGGAATGGACTTTCAAGCATTTGGTATGATATTGGATGGATTATGTCAATGTGGAGCTTGGGGTTGTTTTGATGAATTTAACCGAATCGATATTTCGGTTCTATCCGTTATCTCGACGCAAATAGGCACAATAAGAAACGCATTAGTCGAAAAAAAAAATATATTTTTGGTAAGAAATATTATAATTAAAGTAGTTATTTATTGACGTAATATAATTCGTGTCATTTAGTTTAGGGGTAGAGATACCATGCTTGATTATAAGGTTGGGATATTTATTACGATGAATCCTGGTTACGCAGGTCGTACTGAGTTACCAGAAACCGTAAAAACATTATTCAGACCGGTTATATGTGTACTTCCTGATTTAGAACTAATTTGCTTAATTATGCTATTTTCGGAAGGATTTTTAAATGCTAAAGTATTAGCAAAAAAAATGTCAGTATTATATAACTTAGCTCGTGAACAATTATCAAAACAATCACATTATGACTTTGGTTTGAGAGCATTGAAATCTGTGCTTGTTATTGCCGGTGAGTTAAAACGGAATGCGCCAAATCTTGATGAAAATGTGGTACTAATGAGAGCGTTGAGGTTAGTAAATTATTAAAAATGAAATTCTTAATTTAAAATTATTAGCTTTTAATAAATATTAGTTTAGTTATAATATTATATCATTCTATTATATAACTATGTAGGTACTCAAATTATTAAATTTGTATTTGGTATCTTATTATACTAAAAGATGTTATTTTATTTTTAGAGATATGAACTTACCTAAATTTGTATATGATGATGTACCACTGTTTTTGGGACTTATTACGGATTTGTTTCCTGGACTTAAATGTCATCGTGTAACGTATCCTGAATTAAATAATGCGATCGAGGAAGAATTACGAAAAAAAAATTATTTACCTTTAGAAAATCAGGTAATATATTTTAATTGTAACACTTAAAAATTATAAAAAAATATCAATGATTATTCAATACATAGTATTTATTATATATTTTGCAAATTATTTATTTTCTCAGATAGATAAAGTTACTCAATTATATGAAACCATGATGACAAGACATTCAACTATGGTTGTAGGTCCTACTGGAGGTGGAAAAACCGTTGTTATTAATACGCTAGTTAATGCCCAGTCTTCACTTGGCTTACCAACAAAATTGTATACACTGAATCCTAAAGTATTTAAAAATTTATCTTTGATTGACGTGTTTTAAAACAAAATAAAAATTACAGGCTTGTACTGTAGTTGAACTTTATGGCTTTTTTAATCTCGTCACTAGAGATTGGACTGATGGACTTCTTTCAAATATATTTCGTGAAATCAACAAACCTATACCGGAAGATAAACCAGAAAGAAGATATATACTATTTGATGGTGATGTAGATGCTTTATGGATAGAAAATATGAATTCGGTTATGGACGATAATAAGCTTTTGACGTTAGCAAATGGCGAACGAATACGATTGTTACCTCATTGCGCGTTATTATTTGAAGTTAATACATCATTTTAACATAAATTACTACAATGTACATTTTACATAATAATTGTCTTTAGGTAGGTGACTTAAGATATGCTTCACCTGCTACTGTCTCCAGAGCCGGAATGGTGTATGTAGACCCTAAAAACCTTGGTTACACTCCGTACTGGAGTAAATTTTTATTAAATAGAAGATATACTGATAGAGAACCTTTAAATATACTATTTAAAAAATATGTACCTGTTATTTTGGATCGTATATTTGATGGTAACTATGGATTCGAAATGTTCAGACCGTTAAAGTTAATTATATCTCAGACTAAATTAAATTTGGTATGCACCATGCAATTGTTTTTTAGTTATACTTTATAAATGAATTATGGTTATCATATAATAATATATTCGTGTTTAGGTTACCCAGATGTGTTATATTTTAGATGCAGTATTAAACCCTGATACTGATAAATTCACTGATATATCGACGAATAATTCACTAAGTTTACAAAATGAGTCAACTAATATTGTTGAAGTGACAGATGAAATGGAAGCAATATTCATTTCAGCTATTTATTCTTCATTAGGAGCATCACTAGAAGGCAATTCTCGACTAATATTTGATGAGTTCGTAAAAAAAATTTCTGGATTCATTAAAATAGATGATTCTCCATCAAAACGAGCTTCTTTTAGTAAGCTATTTATGTAATTTCCTATAAAGCAATATTAATAATATATGACTATTTCTCATTACTTAAGTCACACCGACAATATTGCTTTTCAAACATTAGAACGTGTGTGAAAAAAATGTTTCATGTGTATTATTTTTATCATATGATAGATTTTCAAAAATAATTCTATATTGCTTTACATGTATTCCCGATTCGTGTGCAGTTAGCGCTTCAAATCATTAGAAGAAACAATAATTGTGTCTAGCCCTCAAAAAATACGAAAATCTACCTTTAAATATAATTTAAAAACAAACATAAATCCAGAATTTTGTAAACCATTTTATACGAAACAAATGTTTGATTATATTATAACATTCTCAAAATAAATAAATTGTTTTGCTAAAAACGCATGCAAAAAATATTTTAAAGTAATCTTGAACAATTACTTAATAATGCTGTATTTTAGTTTGATTTGCATTTTTATGACTACTAAAAATATTTAAACTTAGTTTTTCATAAAACTACAAATTTATCGACGACTAGTTTCTTTTGTTCTCAAACTAATCTAATTATTATTTTTTTTTTTTTTTATTAAAAATATAAATAAATTTGTTGAATTATTTTATTGTTCATTTGTTCATAATACATTTTATGAAACAAACTAATAACATTCATTGTTTTTATATAGGCTTAATATTAATTTATACAATTCTAGATTAAAAATATAATTATCATAAATAGACTTTTGCACTTTGTTTATTTAAAATCTATTTTTTTTTTCATATAAAATGTTAAATATGAATTATTAAATAAATAATAAATTGTCATAATATTAAAAACTTTTAAATGTTTTTTCATAAATACTATTTGCCAGTATACTATGTGATTTATATTTATTTAAACAGAATTCATTCCTTGTCACGAGGAAACTTTGTATGAATACTATTTGGATATTGAGCAACAAATTTGGGTACCATGGAACACTCTTGTACCAAATTATGAACACAATTCAAATATTAAATTCAACGAAATACTAGTGCCAACCGTTGATTCCACTCGAATCACATGGTTACTAAATCTTATGACTGACGTAAAACGCCCAGTGATTCTAATTGGAGAAACAGGAACATCAAAAACAGCAACAATGCAAAACTTCTTAAGAACACTAGACACTAATCAATTTGTATTTTTTGCTTAATTAAACTTTACTACGCATTTATTTGTATTGCATGTTATTTGTTTATAGATGCAAACAAACTTAAATTTTTCTTCTAGAACAACATCTTTAGATGTGCAAATGATCTTGGAAGCAAATGTTGCCAAGCGAAACAAAAACATATATGGACCACCAATTGGCAAAAAACTTGTTTGCTTTGTCGACGATATGAATATGCCTCAAGTCGACACATATGGAACTCAACAACCAATAGCACTATTAAAATTATTTTTAGAATCAGGAGGAATGTATGATCGTGGTAAAGAATTAATATGGAAGTCGCTCATTGAAATTTGTGAGTCAATTTTCCAAATAAATTAAGTCATTTTATATGAAATTTTAATGTGTTTAAGATTTGTATGCAGCTATGGGTAAACCTGGTAGTGGTAGAAATGAAGTAGATCCAAGATTTATTTCAATGTTTTCAGTTTATTGTATGGCATTTCCTTCAGATGATACAATAAACCATATATTTAATTCAATTCTTTCGGGGCATACTCAAAATTTTAACGAAGATGTCAAAAATATAGTTCCAATTATATTAGAAATGACTTTAAGATTATATAAGGTGAATTTAATATAATATATCATATTATATAAGTCTTAAAATAATTAAACAATAATATTTCTTTTTTTTAGACTACTTTAGCAGAATTTCCACCTACTCCTAATAAGTTTCATTACATATTTAACCTTCGGGATTTAAGTAGGATAATTAATGGAATGCTTTTTACAAATCCAATAATATTCAATAATGTTTTGAGTTTTGTTAGAGTATGGAGAAATGAATTTACTCGTGTAATATGTGACAGATTTAACAGTGAGCAGGTAAGTCTAAATATGTATTTACTAAATTTCTACTAGTAAATATCTTGACGGTTCAAAGGATGAACAATTAATGGCAATGCGAATAGAAGAAACATTAGGAATTTTTTTTCCAAATGAAAAGAATGAAGTTCTAATAAATCCATTAATTTTTGGCGATTTTAAAAATGTTTTAAATAAAGATATACCGATAAAACTATATGAAGACTATCAAACGTATGAAGCTGTACTAAAAATATTTATTGAAGTAACATAAAATCATCAATAATAAAAATATTGTTTAAATGAAAATGTGATTATAAATCAGATTTTGGCGGAATATAACGAGCAGAACCAAAAAATCGATATGATATTATTTAACATGGCATTAGAACATTTAACTAGAATTCACAGAGTGTTGAAAATGGATACAGGGCACATAATGCTTATAGGTGTAGGTGGTAGTGGTAAAGCATTGATGACGAAACTAGCAGCTTTTACTGCGGGTATAGTTTTTAATAAAATGTTCTCGAATATTTTTTTGTTTAAGTAATAATAGTTTTTATTTTTGTATACCATTTTAGGATATGAAATATTTTCAATAATTATAAGCAGGGGATACAATGAGACAGCATTCAAAGAAGATTTAAAAAAACTATTTATGTTATTAGGTGTTGAAAATAAACGTTTAGTGTTTTTCTTAACCCAGTCTCAAATTTCCGAAGAAAGTATGCATAAAACGTTAATTAAATATAATATATCTTAATTTAATAAACCACACATTAAATTATAAAAGGTTTTTTGGAAATTATAAATAATATATTAATGGTTGGAACAGTACAAGCATTATATACAGAAGATGAAAAAAATGGAATAGTAAATGAAGTCAGAAATACTGCTAGTAATTCTGGTTATGAAAATACCAAGTAAATTAATTTTAAGTCAATGAAAAAAATGAAAAGTTCAATATTAATATACATAAGTGACGAAAACAAACATTAACTAGGTAGCTGTTTACTATGATACTGATTACAGAGACGGTGGTTGGGCATATTTCATAAAAACATGCATAAACAATCTTCATGTAGTTCTCTCTATGTCACCTGGAGATGAACTCAGAGAAAGATGCCGTAATTTTCCTGGCTTAGTAAATAAAACATACATTAATTGGATTTTCCCTTGGCCAGAACAGGCTTTGCATGCTGTTTCACAATCATTTATTAATGAAGTAGATGACACATATAAATTAAATAATCTTCATAACTAAACGATTGATACATTTAAGGCACATTCAATACCCCAAGATTACAAACAAATTATTACCAATCATATTGTTTATACTCATAAAACAATGAGTGTTTATACTAATGATTTTTTGGTAAAGTTAAAGCGCAAAAATTATTTGACTCCCAAACATTATCTAGACTATATAAATGTATATTTAAATTTAATTGATGAGAAATCTTCTATTATTGCACGTCAAGTAATTATAAGTGTTCAATATTATAAACTAACAGTAGTATATTTACTTATATACAATTTAAAACTATTTTAATATTAGTGTAAAAGATTATTGGTTGGCTTACAAAAAATTGATGAAGCTACAGAACAATTAATAGTACTTAATGAACAGCTAGAAATACAAAAAGTTATTGTTGCTGAAAAAACATTAGCGTGTGAAATTATTTTACAGGAAATTTCAAAAGGTAATAAAGTAATTAATACTAAATGATTACACATAAATATAATAATAAGTTCTACACAACTTGACTCGATGATATTTTGTCTTTATTTCTAAGCCCTGTGGTACTGTGGTGATAGTTACATGTTTTAAAATAAACTATAAGTCGCCCACACTGTATGAGCTTTTTATCCTCCTATGGAAAAGTTAACACAAATTTAATTATTAAATAATGTTATACACATTATTTTAATTCTAAAATAGCTTCTAAAGAAGCAAATACGAAAAAAGAATTTGTTGTTGAAAAGACAATAGAAATTAAAGAAGCTGGTAAAATAATAGCCGCTGAGAAAGACGAAGCAAAAGAAATACTAAGCCAAGCGTTACCGGCATTAACCTCTGCAAAGGAAGCTTTAAACAATTTAAATAAAAACGATATAACAGAAATCAGATCATTCGCTACGCCACCAGAGCCTGTACAAGTAGTGACTGAATGTATAGCCTTAATTCTTGGTTATAAAGAAATTAATTGGAAAGTGTCCAAACAAATGATGTCTGATCCACGGTTTTTAAATACATTGAAAGGATTAAATGCGGATGAGATCACTCAAAAACAACAGTCTCAAGTTAGAGCAAAACTTAAGGTATGACCAATATAACATCTATCTATACTATAGATATTTATACTATCTATGCTATCTAAACTATAGTAACGTGTTTTTAACTATTATTATAAACAGACATCAAAAAAAATTGCCATTATGAAAGATATCAGTAAAGCAGGATATGGATTACTGTGTTTTGTTGATGCTGTTTTACAATACTGCGTTGTATTTAAAGAAGTTAAACCAAAACAAGATAAACTGAAAGAACTCGAAAAAGACTATGAACTAGTTCGTAATAACTTAAACTTTTTTAGAAGTAGTAATTCGTGAACTTAAAACCAAAAAGTTCTATCGCAAACATCATATTGTTCAAGAGAGAAATTCATTATAAAAACTTCTTTTTTAATCAATGTAAAATCTAAAAATTAACAAAGTTATTCTTCGTCTATAAATATATAATGTATAATAATAGAGTATCTAATATTATATTATTATTATTATTATTGTTGTATAGCTGATATAATAAATATAAGATGGAACTCTTTGGTTATCAGTAATTTACTTTATTACGTAAATAAACCTATATTGGATTTAACGGTATAATTATAAGAAACTAATTGTTGTATTAAAATTACTATTAAGTAATAAATTCGAAAATTGTGTTGATTTATAATTTTACACTTATCGATAACTCTTTAAATAATGCGCCTATTTGATTGTTTGTAAACTTACATGTATTATAGATCATTAAAAACTTAACCTATATATTATGTTTACAAAAATTGGATTTTCCAAAAAAAATCTAATTAGATTCTTTTGGTTCTGAGCACACGATTTACATTTAATTTGCCATTGTTAACCAATGTTTTTTTATTTTCCTTTTATCATTTAGGTAACTAAACAGCTAATTCGTCTCAATAAGGAATTAAATGATATAATGTTAACACTAAATAAATTGAATGAAAAATATAAAAATGCAATGACTGAGCGAGCAATTATTCAAGAAGAGAAAGATCTCATGGAACGTAGATTAATTGCAGCTGATAAATTAATTAAAGGTTTAAGTTCAGAGAATACTAGATGGAAGAAAGATTTTGTTGATTTAGAAGAGTATAAGAAAAAAATATTTGGAAATTGTTTGATGAGTTCGTCATTCTTAGCTTATACTGCACCATTTTCGTACGAATTTCGTGTTGATATGTTATTCAATAATTGGTTAAAGAATTTAATAAAATACAGAATACCGATCTCTGATCCATTTAAAATTGAAATAGAACTTGCTGATGAAGTTGTGATTGCTACGTAATCAATTGATAATATTAATCTAATATTCTTTTTTGATAAAATTATGGTATTTTTTAGATGGAACTCAGAAGGACTGCCATCTGATGACTTATCAATTCAAAATGGTATTCTTACTTCGAGAGCGAGTAGATTTCCATTATGTGTCGATCCACAACAACAGGTAATATAATCAATCTTCTATGAAAAAAAAAAAAACATTTAAAAATATTGATAATTTAAATTTGAATTAAAAAAATAATAGGCATTGAATTGGATAAAACAAAAAGAAGAACCAAATAATTTAAAAACATTGTCATTCAGCGATTCTGATTATTTGAAACACGTAGAAAATGCTATTATTTATGGAACACCTGTACTATTTCAAGACGTGGAGTATATAGATTCAATAATTGAAAATGTCTTAGAAAAAAATATAAAGAGTTAATAACGACTATACTATTCAAATTTTTATGTCAATTTATTAATTGTTTGTTTAGTTATTTCTGGTCGAAAGTTTGTAATGTTGGGCAACAAAGAAATTGATTATGATGAAAAATTTCGAGTGTACCTAACAACAAAAATAGCAAATCCGTTTTTTTCTCCGTCTATTTATACAAAAGCAACTGTTATAAATTGTTTAATCACACTGAAAGTATTTCTTATATTTTAAGTTAATAAATCATGTTTAAAAAAAAAAATATTGTATTTAGGGACTTGAAGATCAACTATTGGGTAATGTAGTTAAAAATGAAAGACCTGATTTAGAACAACAAAGTGATGAATTAGTTATGGAGATCAGTTCAAACAAAAGCCTATTAAAAAATCTCGAGGATTCCCTCCTTCGTGAACTGGCTACGTCCACAGGAAATATATTAGACAACATGGATTTAATTGAAACATTAGAAGAAACGAAATCAAAAGCAAGTGAAGTTATTGAAAAATTATCATTAGCAACTACAACTGCAATAGAAATTGGCGTACTTCGAAACCAATTTCGTTCAGCTGCCACTAGAGGAGCTTTATTATTCTTTGTGCTGTCAGATATGAGTACAATTAATGCAATGTATCAGAATTCGCTTTCTAGTTATCAAAATGTATTTAAAACATCTCTAAAAAAAGCAATGCCTCACAAGAAATTAAAAAAAAGACTTATGAACATTATTAATACATTTACTGAGAACCTGTATAGATACGGATGTACAGGTTAGTATTTGTAATATACATTATAAATCATGAACAGTATAATAATTAAATTTTTGATTAAGGTATTTTTGAAAGGCATAAACTTTTATTTTCATTTCAAATCGCAGTAAAACTTCAGATAAGTACAAATAATGTAACAGTATCTCAACTTGATTTTTTCATTAAAGGAAATGTTACACTAGATAAAAATTCAGAATTTATAAATCCTATCAGTTGGCTGTCACAACAAAACTGGAAAGATATTGTTAAACTAACCAAAGATTTTCCAGAAATATTCCCTAATTTGAGTGAGGATGTAATAAATAATATTACGGATTGGAAAAGCTGGTATGATTTAGAAACGCCAGAATCTTCAGATCCACCTTATCCATTTTCTGAATTACTCGAACCCTTTTACAAGCTCATGTTATTACGATGTTTTCGAGTGGACCGCACCTATCAAGCTATTAGCAATTACATAGTTTTAGTAATGGGCGAAACGTACATTACAACACCAACTATTGATTATGATGCGATATACGCACAAACTGAACCTCAAAACCCCGGATTGTTTATTTTAAGTCCTGGATCCGATCCTACCCCCGATCTGGTGAAACTCGCTGGACGATGTGGAATTTCATCAAACGGATTTGAATTCCTATCACTTGGACAAGGACAGGAACAAGTAAAAATCTAAAAATAAATTATCCATCAGTATTTACTACCAAAATTGAATATTTCAGATTGCACTTAAATATTTGAGTTTAGCAATGAATGATGGTCACTGGTTAATGTTCCAAAATTGCCATTTATTGATATATTTTCTATATGATCTTGAAAAGATATTGGATAGAACGAACAAAATTCATCCAGATTTTAGACTATGGTTAGCTACTGAAGTTACACCATTTTTCCCCGTATCAGTATTACAAAGATCATTAAAAGGTAAATTGTTTATATTCATTTAATTTAGTTTATTTAATAAACTTAATATTTTAGTGGTCACTGAGCCACCCAATGGACTAAAATTAAATATTAGAAATACTTATACTAAATTGAAACAAGACACTTTGGACGAATGTGCTCACCCAGCATACAAATCATTAATATATGTTCTAGCATTTTTCCACGCAGTTGTTCAAGTAAATCAATTTAATCTACATACATTTTTTTATTAATAAATATGATTATTGCAGGAGAGAAGAAAGTACGATAAAATTGGTTGGAATATTGCTTATGATTTTAGCGAATCAGACTTTTCAGTATGCGTGCAAATTCTGATTAATTATTTGAATAAAACTTTAAATAACGGTATCAATGCTCCATTGCCATGGGACACATTGAGATATTTAATTGGAAATGTGATGTATGGTGGACGCGTTATTGATAGTTATGATCAAAGAATTGTAAATACGTTTATGGAAGAATATTTCGGGCAATTTATACTTGATGAATTTCAAACATTTTATTTCTATTATGATAAAAATATCCACTATGGATTACCATTAGTTGAAATGAAAGAAGACTTTTTAAGTTTGTCTTGATAAAACATACTCTTATATTGCCTATATATTATAATATATTATTTTTAGATTTAATCAATGAACTACCTATTATCAGTGGACCGGAGGTACTTGGTTTGCATTATAATGCTGAGATGGGATATTTGACAAAAGCTTCAAAAAATATGTGGGATAATTTACTCAAATTACAGCCACAAATTGGTTAGTTAACAAATTTATTTTTGTCGTACGATTATTTAAATGTATGTAATAAACTTATAAATAATTATGTGCAAATATATTTATGTTTAGAAATATCTGACTCTGGGGAAAGCCGTGATGAAATAATAGATTCTGTAGCTGATGATATATTACAAAAATTACCTGATCTATTTGTCATCAGTAATGTCAAGAAAATGTACGAAAACAAATTTACACCCAGTACTGTTGTCTTGCTCCAAGAGTTAGAAAGGTTTAATTTACTGATAAAAAAAATTAGGGTCACATTATCATTGCTACGAAAAGTTAGTTTAACTATGTATACCATTATACGTAAATAAAAGAAATCTGAAAATTTATTTGACTTATACCAAACAGGCTTTATTGGGTGAAATTGGAATGGATTCTATTTTAGAAAGCGTGTCTTTATCTTTATACAATGGTCAAATACCAGATGCTTGGTTGAAATTGGCACCACAAACGTGTAAAAACCTTGGTGGATGGATAGAACATTTTGTTTCAAGAACTGAACAGTATGAAGAGTGGGTATGACATTACTTAACCATTAAATAATAATAATAATAATATTTACAATAATACTAACAGTTATGGCCCCTGGTGCAGACTATTTATTAAGGAGTAAATTATTGGCAACCTTATTCACATATTGTTTCGGCGTCGCACGATCTTGTGATTGTGTGTTGGAATGTAAATGATTATTAGTATGAGAAAACCCTCTACTACCCGTAGATATATGAACGACGCGAACGTCCTCGTAGGTGTATGTCGTAGAACTAACAAATAACGAATTATTAGTTGCGCATTTCGACAGACGTAAATGACTTCACGGAAATAACTCATGGATAACTCATTGTCAATTGAATATTTTCAGATCATTTTTGTTTTTAATAAATAAACAATAATATTCTACAGCCCGCATTGAACTCAGATTTTTTATTTTATTTTAAATAATAATATAAAATAATTTGTAAAAAAAGCTTAAAATTTTTTTTTTTTAAAGGCTTATTTAAAAGTTTGAGATTAAAATATTATAAAACTAAGATTGATGCGGGATATAGATTATTTTCCTCTATCAGTTAAAAAAAAATCAAATTTGATTGATTTTACGAGTCAGGATCATTATTTCCGTAAAGTGTGTTTTTGAAAACAAAATTGCATGACATCGGGCGTCTTAAGGAGATCTGATACAGATCGTTTTTAAGGAGTTGAGTATAGGCAATTTTCATTACAAATGCGTATATTTGTGTGCCTAGCAGTGGCTTGTGTATAATATGTGCACAAGTGCACGTGCACTACCCAAACTTAAGAAAAATTGAAAAAATTAAATCATAATATTAATACAACTATATAAGTACCACTTTTATATTAATAAGATTATTTTTGAAAGTATAAAAATATAAATATAAAAATAATATATTTGGATTGGGTTATTTTGAGGGCCAAACACCTGAATGGTAGCTTTTAGTGCACACAATCGCTGTGCACCGTTGTCCAGTGTAAATATTAAAACAACTCAAAACACGCAACCCACGTTATAATGGAATTTCACATTCGTTTCTGTGCACATAACCAATTAAATTGTTATCAGCCAATTATTTTGGACGTCGGCTTTATAATTTTAATTTTACTCTCAATCGTTTTTGATATTCCGACTATCGGCTGATAATGTTGGTCGATTGAATTTTTTTTTTTTTTTGGATGTGCACTACTTCATTAAAAACCCACAAGCCGCCCTTGGACTGCCTAGCAAATGATCATTTGTGCGAGTGACTTTATAATGTGCCACCGCATACTATTACGCGCGCACATGCATGTAATGTAGTTTAGTCATTAGATCAAAATATTCAAAACCGATTTATGAACGTGAAAAAGCTGTAAACGCCTGACAAAAATGTAAGTATTTCTAGTTGTTTGATTTTAAAAATTTAAATATGCTTAAATGCATAAACATGTTTGCTTTGCATCAGTCGGACCACTTTATCCATTTAAGACATTTCACGACGATAGTAAACATTTTAATTTTATATGATTTGTCAATTTTTAATATTGAATTTACTTTGGCCTATGCAAAGCAAGCATACTTGTTAACTAATGTAGACATCTTTATATTTTTAAAATCAAACCGCTAGAACCCTAACCTTAATTGTTGTCAGTCACTGAAGTCGTTTCGATGAACAATTGACGGGATAGTAATCCCATTAATGCTTGATATTCATTATCATTACAGTGTTTAATTGGAGAACCTATAGTTTTATGGCTAGCTGGACTTCACGTACCTGAATCATATTTGACAGCTGTCGTACAGATGGCGTGCAGAAAAAATGGATGGTCATTGGATCATTCTACTTTATATACAACGGTTACTGAATATACAGATAAAGACGATGTACTAAATTCACCAGATACGGTAAAATAATTACGACTTAGGACAATCATATTTTAAATATGCCACAACGCAATATTGAAAATATGTCCACGAATGTGTGAAAACGCATTTTATTATTCCATAACTGCAGCACGTGCGCCATCTGTTTACTTTTAGAACATTAATATCGCAATACTAATGTGACAAACCAAACAGCTTAGCAACGTAGGTAATGACAATTTTAAATTCTTCATTTCAGGGTTGTTATATAAGTGGAATATTTATTGAAGGAGCGCGTTGGGATATGAGCGCGCAGTGTTTGGCTGTATCGAAGTCAAACATATTGATCGAAAATCTGCCGATTATTTTAATCGTACCCATCGAAGCTACCAAACTGAAATTACTAGTAACATACATAACAATACCGTTTACATAATATAAACTTTAAGTGTTGATTATTGTGTCCAACAGAGCCGGATTGGGTAGTCTCGGCCCTTTGAGAAATATTTTTCTACTGGCCCGTAATTTGCTATATTGGCCAAATTTTAATATTAATAAATTATAATAACCTTATCACGTTTGTTGACGAAATAGAAAATAAGGTGTTACCTTGTTTAATGTTATATTTACATAAATTATTCGAGTCATACCAGCCCAACATTTTAGCGGCTTTTCGAGATTACATTGAATGCTCGACTGGCCTATCCGGGCCTAGTGTCTAATGACAATAATAATAATAAAAACAAATATGTTAGGCAAAACCCAGTCAAGTGCTAGCTTATTATTTTCTAAGAATATATATCATACCATTCAGTCACATTTTTACGATGATACAATTGTTTTTCTTTTTATTTTCAGAATACTATTCGTACTCCAGTGTACACAACATCTCTGCGACGCAATGCGATGGGCGTCGGTTTAGTATTTACAGCGGACTTGAAAACATATATTCATAACAATTTTTGGATATTACAAGGCGTTTGTTTATTATTGAATAACGATTAATGATTATTACATCTTGAATAAATATTATAATTTAATTGTGTCATAAAAAGTAAAATAATATGATCATTATACAATTTGTTCTACATTTAGAGTTTTAAGTATGAAGAAATTCATACTAAGTTATCAACAACAAATCTATATGTCATGATTATTTACCCAACATATAAATAGGTTTCAACTCAATATCATATAATAGTAGTATACTATAATGATATTTTATCATTTATCATCAAAATTATAGTTAATTGTAATTCTTAAATACTGTGAAGTGATTATATGTTTTAATGGGTGGAGGTGGTGATTTGGTCGAAAATCTAATGATCGAAAAAGAGTGATCGAAATATCATCTGGTCGAACACATTTTTGATCGAAAAATATATTATTGATAATTCAAGTGATCGAAAATGTTATGTAATTGAAATATAATATGGTCAAAAAATACATATTTTGAAGTTATTTTTTTTTTTTTTAAATCATACAAGTAAAAAATGTTAAGTTTAATGTTTTGAAAAAAATTATTAAGAAATTATTAAGTAAATAATAAAATATTAATAAAATTTTAAAACAATCAGTATAAGTATTAGTATAATTAATTTAAGATTTTGATTAGAGCCATGAATGTATTGATTTTATAATGATGAGTATTTTTTTTTTGTGTGTCTAACATCACGTTTTTATAGCAGTAAAAGTGTTTTGATTTTCTTCATCAGCATCTTTTCCGATAGGAAAATAAATCTACTTGGTACTTTGGGTAAAGTAAAAAATTTTCAAACACGTCTGGAAAAACAACAAAATTAAGGGAATTTTTATGCAAAGCCAAATTTTGACAAAATTGATTTTGTTTTTTATGTAATATTAATAATATTATTATTACTATTAATAATAC
>JACXSJ010003191.1:0-27862 GCA_014851325.1 Pentalonia nigronervosa
TAAAACGATTGTCATTACATTTTCATAATAATTAATTAATAATCCTTATTTGTTATTAAACAGGATCGATTGAATGGATTAACTATGTTGGCTGTCCACAAAAACGTACACATTGACACAGAGGAGATAATAAACGAGTTAGCCAAAAAACCTAGAAAATTGGATTTTATTTTATAAATTATAAAATTTATGGAAATAAAATTTTTGTATTAATGTAACTATGTATAGAATTATGTTTAAAAAAAAACCCTGTTAGGTAGGTGTGGGGGCTTTGGCCTCCACTTTACGTTTATCCAATTAATTAAATATCCCCCCCCCAGAACCAAATCATAACTACGCCACTGCTCCATTCAGAATCCAAAAGACATTTTAAATGTATACACATGCAAAAAACAGGAGTGGTGTCAAGGGGTTTTTGATGAAGCCAAAGAACAATATGATTTTCCCAGTACAAATAATATTAAACTTGAAAAAACGTATTTTTTAATATTATATTATGTTGTAATTTACTGTTAATATTTTAATTATTTATTCAAGTGTGATAATGTGTTAACTGTAAAATATATTTTTTTAAGTTAATATTTTATTTTTATGAAGGGGGTATTCAGATGAAATTATTAAAGAGTTAGTGTATTACTACGAAGTTTTGTTTATTAGGCTCTGTGTCCTAGAATGTAAAACTTAACCTTGAAATTCATACGTTTATGCGCCAAAAAATAAAACTCTCAATAAGACTTTTAGTGAGATTTTAAAATAATATAATGCCATTTGTACATTTAGTCTGTTACATCAAATAACAAATAGTAAAAATACGTAAATAAATATATTAAATTGGTCACTCAAATACTTTATTAAGGCGTCCAGGCCAACCGCTGAAACTGTTAAAAAAGGAATCAAACATTTTTGGTAGTAAATATTAACTTTCAGTATTATATCAAAAATAGTTTTAAATTTTCATTAAAACATTTTTAAAAATATCTGACATCAAAATTTGTTATCTGTATTGTGGCTTTAGTTACTCATTTAATAGTTATTAATATTCAATATTTCTTTTATCATTTAACATTTAACATATTTTACTGGGTATTGCATTTATTGTATATTTCTATGTAAAGGTATTTGTGTAGTGTTTTATGAAGAATACATATATATCTACACTATAACGCCTCTCTCCTAATTACGCCAAAATCCAAAACGGTAAAAAAAATTAATTAATCAATATAAATAACTTTACGTGTTTGGCCATTAGCAAAACTTAAGTACTTTACAACAAATCTGGACTTGGGGATAACTAATTATTTCTATTAAATTATGTACCTACCTATCTTGTTTTTATTTATAAAGTTTATAGATACTTACATTTAGACTTAAACATTTTCGTATGCACATTAATTATTATGTAATAACTTATAAACTTCATACTAAAGAAGATAATAATAAAATATCGTAGTATACAATTTGAACTTGATCGCTGAAAAATCAACAAATTTTATTCGACAAAGCAATTTGTCCCGTAAACTAATCGAAAGATAATAAACTACATGGTATGCTGGAAATTTACTTTTATACATTTCCAAAGGTTGAATATAGAATATAATTATAGTACAGTGAAACCTCTAAATACTGAACACTCTCGAACGCTAAAATTATAAATTAAATCCGCTATTCGGAAGTGCCCCCTATTTAGAGATGTCATTAGAGTAGGTTTCACTGTATTGTTAAACCTACTGATATACATTGGGACAGGTTTAAAAATGCAAATAGCAAAGCTGGTAAAAATTTTATCGATATTTAGAGAAAAAAAACTAAAAAAAAATTCTAACTTCTATAAACAGCACAATAATAGTCATAATCAGGGTTCAGATTTCATAATACTAAAAAATAATGAAATATGCACTTTAATATGACCAAAAAAACCTGGTAATATGCCTTAAAAACATAAATAATGGAAAAATAAAATTTAAATTATAATCCTGTTTATTATGTATATAAATAGCCTGTGTGATATAAATATCAATGGGAAAATAGTTGTATACGGATGATACATGCTTGCCATTTTCTGGTACAAATTGGGATAGTCTCAAACAGAAAACCGAATTCAACTTTAATAATGTAATAAAGTAGTTGAATAATAAAATGTTATAAATATATTTTTAAATATTAATAAAACAATGTTTATGATTTTTTCAAAAATAATATTTTACATCCATTTGATGAAATCACTCTACACAATTGTTCAAATGTATTAATTTATATAAGGTATAACTGCCCTAAAATGAATATAATCAAAAGGATTAAATATTTAGGACTTTTATTTGATTGTAACCTTAAATGGAATATTCATATAGATAATTTAATAGTTAAATTGCATTCTATAATGTTCAAATTTCATAAATTAAAATATATAATTTCACCTCATACTTTGAGGATAGTTTATGTTTCATTATACCAATCTATAGTTCAATATGGTATGGTAATTTGGGGTGTGCATTTAAATTCGTTTTTAATACTTTAAGGGAGCAGCGAAATAATATTATTCATTTACGCTTAAAGAAGTACAACCTTATTGGGTCTACCTATTCAAATTATAAAGAATTTAATGTACTTCCACTTGAATTTCTTTTCAAAAGTTAATAATAATAAAAATATTTCTAATTAAAAAAAAAAAAAATTTAATAAATTTATTATTTTTTACTGACAGTTTATTTTATTTTTTGAATTAATATCTATACCTAATATAATCTTATAAGTTAAAAAAATTATAAAAAAAAACTAAAATGATCTTTTATTACAAAAAAAGCATAAATACTATTTTTTATTCAATATATACGAGATTTCTAAAAAATACAAAATAAAGCATTATATTGTACATATTAGCAAAAAGAAGTACTAAAACTTAAAAAAATAGCACTAAAAATCTAAAATACTTCAAAAATACAAAAAATAATAAAATAAAATTTCACATTTAAGAGTCTTTGGTGCATAAATAAAACTTATTATTTTACACTTTATTATTTCTATTTGTATCCTTTAATAATTAGCAAATGCTATAAAATCTGAACCCTGATCATAATATTTAGAAAATTATATCATGTGTAAAAAAGCTAATATAAATATTTGGTGTAAATTTCAAGTATCAACAGTTATTCATTTTTGAATTACAACAGAATAAGAAAATCATTACTTGAGAAATTGTTATGTATACGGTTGAATATCCTGTGTCGAAAAAATTCAAGATGGTCATAACTCGTAAACAATAATTCCAAACGGTCAAAAATTATTATTGCTGGATTATGCTCAACTTGTTTTTTAAATTGCACTAATAACAAATAACTCGTCCCAATTATCGTTAACATTAACTAGAGGCATATCATCGGCAAACACGAATTTAAGTTAACATGGATTAAAAATACTGTAGGACCTAAAATACATCTTGGGTGACTCCATAATCTTTGAAATAGGTACCTATCTAACAATATCTAATTTATTACTATAAAAAGATCCAACCTTTTTCTTAAATTTTTTCATTTACATACTTCTTGACTTCTCACCATTGCTTTACGTACACCGAAATGTCAATTTATCATATATTTTTATTTTTTTTACACAAGATAGATAAGAAATTATAAAATAAGTTTGATAATGGAAAGTTTAGAAATATTTATTTATTTTAATTAGTATGCAGAAATTGTGTCGAACAACGTTAACAACATTTTTTGTTTTGCAAATTTTTGCATTTTAAATAAAAAAATGCCTTTTTAATTTTACGTACCTCTGGTTAAAAATTGCTGTAATAGTGGCTAATTGTTGTCTGATGACTGGTACTTAAGTAACTAGTAAACCAATTTACCATTTTAATGTAATGGTATAAAATTCTATAATTCTTTTAAGTTTTAACCTCTGTAGTTTGTAATAATATTTGTCTACTGATTAAATTAAATGCCTTTTCCAAGTCTTGAAATTTTTTTTATATCATCTCATTTGACATTTGAAAAATTTGTTAGATCAATTAAACTTTAAAGCATCCTCTGTTCCTTCGTATTGTACGTTTCCTAATTTCTACTATATATAATTTTATATTGTTTCAAGTAGATGTCGGCACTCTAATAGTTAGTTTTTTACTATTTTTTCCAAGGATTTTAACTAGTATTCCTATTTTCTATTAATGACCAATAAGATGATCTATAGTTATTAGTTACTAGTATCTTATTTATCTCCGTTTTTTTATGAATCGATACAATTCTTGCTACATTTAGCTCATCGGCAATGTACCTAATAAATGCTGGTCACTGAATAAACTATAATTTATTATATGAAAAATAGGCAGTGAACGTGATCAGGAGGTGACTAGTTAAATATACGATATCCAAGGACAGTCTTTGGACTCTATAGATATAATAACTGTAGCACGGGGGTAGATAGATACACTAAGTTCCCTTGATCAATGTCCGTAGATAACTACCATGTATTACAAATCAAAATAGACACGATTATATATATTAATATAATACCTACCATCGGACATCTGTAGTTGTCATTGGCATGACAATATTATTACATATTTATACTTATACAAGTACATTAAAAATTTATATTTTCAAATAATATTACATATATTACTTAGTAGGTATTTTGTTTTAATAATAAACTTAATGTTAGTGTTTTAAGAACCATTATTCTTTTTATTTTTATTATTTTTTTGCCATTTACGCTATACACACCCATATATATCATGTTACAGTAGGATCATATTATCTCCCATTTGTTTGAAAAATAGTGCAGTAAAGCCGCCAAGACTCAGGACCTCTGACCTGGTGCCGAGTTACTATTCAGATTAGGTATTTAATATATTCTTAATTTCATTACCTCCTACCAATTGATTTAGTTTGAAGTTTGATATCATATTTGATACATTATTAGTATTTATAGCTACTCGACATAGATTTTGTATTATTGAATTATTTGTACTATGCATTTGCGGAATTTTTTTCTACTTACCTCTATTTCTGGTTATCGCAAATTATAATTTTACTATATTTAAATAGTCTTTAGATGATGAGTTCAGATACTTATTTTTTATTATTTCATTAATTGGAAACATTTCAAAAATCTTTTCTCTACCTGTTACTTCATCAATTGCTTGCCAAATTGCTCGTCCATTACTTTTACATTTTTCTATTTTATTTATATAATATTATTCTTTAGCCTTCCCAATAATTTGGTATTATAATTTTTTTCTATATTTATTATAATAATTCATTAATTTATGATTTTTATTATCCATCTTAGTTTTCATATTGAATTAATCTCTACTTTTATTGAAGTACAAGACCACTAGTAATCCGTTATGGTTTTAACTTTTAACTTACGATAGTTATCGATAACTTGCTGTGTTTGAAGCAGTACAGCTATTAGGGGTATCTAATATAAAATTATTAAGAATATTTATTGCCGTTGTATTATTGGTTTCAAATAATCTACTTCATTCGTTACAGGATAACAATCTGATTGGCTTGTTGTAAATTGCAATCCATGTATGTTACTTGTATGAATAATTACCTGTTTTCGACAAAATCGATTTCATTATTTTAGTGTAATTCAAATACAAATAACCGTAGATAAACATGACATTTTTAACAAATGTTTGTATTAAAATTACATGGTATGGTTTTCAAAATATTCACTTTTTGAGTTTTTATAGACTTTGAAACTTTTTTTTTACTGTAAACAACGCCGGCCGCCGGCGCACGGCGTTAGGATTTGCGAGGCCCAGTAAAAATATGCTATACATTATGTGGTTGTAATTACAAATACATATTCTTATAATAACAAACATAAAAAAATATGTGTCCTTTATAAAAATAAAAAAAAACATAAGAGCTGATTTTTATTTGCACCTAGTTTCACACAGGATTTCATTACAATTAACATCTAATAACTCGTATACTTGGATCAATAATAATTGACACCATAATAATATTAATAAACAATAGGTATTATAGATTAATAGAATGAGGAATATTCGTTTAATTTGGGACAAAAAAAACTTCAAACACAATTATTAAATTATGTGTTTTTAAGTTAGTTTAAAATCAAATACTTAGTTCTTTATTAATAAAAATTAGACGAACATATTTTTTTGCAAAACTTGTCACTATAAAAAAAAACCATATTAGTTGAATTACTAATTTTTAAACTAATAATAATGATTATTAAAATATTATTATTATTTAAAAAAAAGTGGAGATAAATATATACCTAACCAGTAACATAAATTATAAAAAGATAACTACATTTTATATCTTATACATAAATAAATTATAATTTATAAGGATCATGTTACATAGTATTTTAGTAGGTAATTATTTATAAGCAATCGGTTTAATTTTTTGTTAATACTGTGTTGGTATATCGCTCAGTGGATATTTTAACTTGTAGGTATGCTAGGCGACACAATTGTCACTCAGTGAAATATTTTAATCACCTAAGATAATATTTTTAATAACTAGGCGACATAGTTTTTTTTATATATATTAGCATGCTATAAATTCATCATAATTATTAGGTAATAGAATAGAAATAATATAATTAAAATTAATTTCTCTATCTAAAAATACAGAAATATTCGACTGTTGTTATTTATCTAAAATACTTCCGATTGGAATCGTTTTTCATTGAATACCTGCATTAGTTCATCGTTGAATTCAAATTTAATATATCCAATACTGCAGTGACTAGGGAAACTAAACACCTACTACACGGCAGAGTAAATTCCCCGGTTTTTTTTTTATTGAATGAAATTCTCTATATATCTATCAAGAATGTTAAGGACTTAGGGCTGTTGAAACTTGTAAGCTAACCATTTTTAAAGGTTGGATTTACGCAATATTCTATATCCGCTGGGAATGCCGTACGAGTGTGTGTGTCTGATCATTGGTAGTGTGCGTGAGTTTCCCGAATTATAGTATAAGTTCCTCGTATAGTCACCGGCTCATGCCTAAAATTCTTGAAATTCATAGGGTACCTAAGCGCAGTCACGTGTCATTACTCATTATATTTTGCAAGCAAAAAAAGTTTCAATCAACAGCATCTTTTCCGGTAGGAAAGCGATTCTAGATGGTGCTTTACGAGATCAAAAGTAAAAAATTCACAAAAGTTTTCAAACTTGTCGGGAAAAACAACAAAAAAATTAAGGAAAAAATGGGAATTTTTACGAAAAACCAATTTTTTACAAAATCGATTTTGTTTTTTGGTGTAACACCAAAACTTATAATAGTAAATATGTGAAATTTTCACCAAATGTTTGTATTTACTATAGACCATAAAATGTAGATTCTTTTGAGCTATTTAAATAGGGATGAGAAAATTTTGGATTTTTTTTTTTTTGTTTTTTATTGTCAATAAAAACTTTTTTTGCTTAGTCAAAAAACTTGAAAACTTTATACAAAGTTTCTCATAACTTGTTAATGAAAATTAAAAAAAAAAAGTTGAGCGTAAGTCTACAATAGTTTTTAACAAGCGTCTAAAATTAGAATTTCTTTTTATTTATAATTTCATAAAAGATTTTCTGTTTAAATCTAAGATTTGAAATTTTAACACGAAATTCTCTATAAGTTTTTCTACCTAAAAAAAAAATTAACCGGAAACAAACTAATTTTTTATTAGTGTTTGAAATTAGATGTTGGATATTCACCTGTAAACTACCGATTTTTCAGGATGACTGAGGGATGTATTGATTTTACAATGTTGTTTTTTTTTGTGTCTGTCATCACGTTTTTGGGCAGTAAAAGTACTCCGATTTTCTTCATCAACATCTTTTCCTGTAAAATAGTTTTTAAACGCGCCGGGAAAAACAGGAATTTTTTCGCAAAGCAAATTTTTAACAAAATTTATTTTTATTTTTAATGTAACAAAAGAAATAATGATCGTAAATAGATGAAATTTTCACCAAATATTTATATAAACATTTTCTATATACCATAAATTTTCAAAATATTTTGGCTTTTTTTGAGATATTTATAAACATAATAAATTTTCGCATTTTTTTTTTTATTATTATTGTCGATAAAAAAATTTTCAGTCGGTCAAAAAACTTGAAAATATAATACAATATTTTTCATAACTTGTTGTAAATGAAAATTAAAATAAAAGTTAAACGTAAGTCTTTAATAGTTTTTTATAAATATCTTAAGTTGAAATTTCAAAAAAACACGTAAAAATGACGGAATTTTGGATTTTTTTTTTTTTAATTAAAATATTCATAAAATTTTTTCTATTTAAATCTAAGATTTGAAAATTCAACACAAGATTCTCTATAAGTTTTTCTACCTTTCTAAAAAAGAAAATATTTATCGGAAAGTCAAACTAATTTTTTCGAACGTTTGAAATTAGACATGGATATTCACGGTTTTCAAATTTAGATTTAATTCAAAAAGGAATAATTTAAGACATTTGAAATGTTCACAAAATATTTAAATTATCATTTTTTATACAAAAAAAAAGTTTAAAAATATTTTGACAATTTTTAAACTAATTGTAGATTTAAAAACTTTTCTGGTTTTACAATTTTTTTCTTTAATATCGATAAAAAAATTTCATTGGGTCAAATTTTTTCAAAATTTAATATAAGATTCCTCATAGGTTATTAAAAAATTAAATTAAAAATAATAAAAATATATAGTCACAATTTTTTTTTATAAACATTTAAACTTTAAATTTTGACCAAAATTCATCATTGAATATTTGCAAATGGTTTTGTTGTTAAAAATTTATAAAATGTTCAGTTTTTATAACTAAGGATTGAAAATTAAAAAAAAAGGTTTTTTGTAAGTAACTTATAATGTAACCAAATATCAAAAAAATATATTAAAAAAAATTTTTTTATAGACATTTTAATTTAAAATTCAGACATCGCAATATCGAATATTTTCAAATTATTTTAAGGTTAAAATTTTATAAAATTCTTAATTTTTATAACTAAGGATTGAAAATTGAAAACAAGGTTTTTTGTAAGTTGTTCTAAATGTACTTTTAAAAATATTTAAGATACAAATGCAGCATTTAAAGTTCAAATTTTGATCAAATTCGTTAAAATCTTAAATGTTTGCAAATTATTTAGTAGTTAAAAATGTATAAAATGATCAGGTTTTATAGCTAAGAATTAAATTTTTTTTTATTAATTTAAGCCCGGCAACTATGGCCATTAGCTAAAAATGTATAACAAGATTTTTTGTAAGTATTTAATAATGCAACCAATAAATCAAAAAAATATATTAAAAAAATAATTTTTTATAGACATTTTAAATTCAAATTTAGACGAAATTAGATATTTAAATGAAGAATGACAATGTTAGTTATTTCATTGTAATTAAAAAAAAAAATTTGTGGTGCTTGAAACTTTTAAAGTACATTATGATTTTTTATACACTCAATGACATTTTCAAATGCAATGCTTTCTCAAAAATTAATTCAACCTACTGTATTATTGATAGTAAAATGAATTATTGTTTATTATCGTTTTTTTGTACACAATGATTTATATCATTGAATTCAAATTTAATAATCCATGAATGTAGCCCACTCGACACCTACTGCACAGCAGAATGGTACCCACTTGCCAACCTTTTTGTTTTAAATAATTTATTATAATGTTGCCCAGTGAAATTTCTTTAAAATATCCTCTGGTGTCACTACCTTATTTCAACACAATACATAAATATAAGTAAATACAAAAATAGAAAAATTTGATGTACCTATACAAATTAATTAATAATTAACATACTTATAATGTTATACCTATAACATTTTAAAAACAAAATTAAGATAAAATATAAACAGCAAATTAGGTTTTTTTTTCCTGTTTTAACCTAGACTCCAATTATTTCATAATTAGATTACCTAATACACTTAATTATGTAAACAACAAAAAATCAAATTGACTAATGGCACAAACTACAGTATTTATTTTATTATTATAAGTAAATATAAAACAATATTTCAAGTTATTTTTAACTCTTGATTCTTTATACAAAATAATATATATGTCATAAAAATTCCATAAATCTATAATACATTAATAATTCAATAATATATTTTAAATAATTAGTACAATTCTTTAGTCTATTTTTATAATTATAAAAATGATGAAAAAATAATGTTAGTAATTACAGTTTCTACTTTCAGCAGACGTTTAGGTGACTACCATAATGTATAGTATGTGTTTACAATTAAAAATACTAAGTGTAACAGACATCTTAATAGGATATTGCATTTGCATGTTTATCTGTGTTCAACATGTGTGTAATATAGCCAATCTACATAACAGATTCTTACTATAGTTTATTTATAGTTAATATCAGAAAAAATTTATATACTACTGAATTTCTAGAGAAAATTGCTGGAATAAAAAGTTTATTTTTCATATATTTATTTTATAAAAAATAATATAAATTTGAAAAAATTATTTATTCAAGAACTTATCTTATTTTGAAATAAAAATATATAAAAACTCTTAGTTTGAGTACAGTTTATATACTCCTCTATAAATTCTATGACACATAGATTTGCTATCTTACACATAACACAAAACAAGCATACTTTAATCTAGATACTTTTCAAAGTACCTTATATTTTTATATATTTAAAAAAATATCTCAAATAAAATATCTTATTTTTACTATATCAGAGCAAGCGAGTATTATATTGTTATTTAATATATTTTTAAGTTATATCAAATAAATTGTATTAATTTAAAACTGATTCTAAGTTAGTTTAATGATGATTTGTATTATAATAATTGTAGATTATGATGACCTGTTATTTTATAGATAATTTTGTCATTTACAATCAATAATCAAACTATATTAATAAAATCTGTGAATTAAATACTGTTGGTAATAAAGTATTAATACATACGAATTGAAATTAAACATATTTTTAGATTTTATGAAATAAATATAGCAGTTTTGAAACTAATGAATTGTACAGTCGCTATGTATCATAAAGTTATCACACTTTCATATCTTAAGAAGTGTGTTTAACAATTATAAAAAATATTTTTTAAAAAAAATCAGCCAAATATTTTTCTTCTCGTGCCAGAGAACATTATTTTACAAATACTAGGGATCAAAATAAAATTATATCTTAATTCCTAAAATTGTACTTAAATCAACATAAGTCCCTCAAAAAATAAAAAATATACACAAATAATACGTAATCACATAAATTACAATTTATTAAAATTATAAGGTTCACTTGTTTTATCATGCACCTTGGTTGTTTTGGAGTGTCTGGTTTTGTTGTAAAGACAAAAAAGCTAAATGCCCTTTTGGACACTTGTTGGCATAATGACCTTTAAATCCACACTGAAAAAAATAAATATTGTCTATCAACTAGATGAAACAATATTCTAGTTTCTATTATAAAATCATTTTTGACAACATGCAAAAAATTTATTATAATCTAGTACTATAAAATGAATTGAGCACTTGTATATATATATATATGTAATTACAACATAATATGTAGTTTTATGAATAAACAAATACTTTAATATAAAAATTAGTATTAGAATTAATGTAATAAATAAAAATACATTTATATATTATAATTGAAAATTAATGTTTTTGTTGAATATACCTAATATTATATAAATATTATTTCTTAATCCTTATCTAAGAAGACATTATTAATTACTTATTTGTCAATTGTATAATAATTTATATTCATATATATTTGAATATTACATAAAAAAACAATATATATAAAAACGTTTGCAAAATATCATATAATTACTACTAAGGAATGTATTTGAATTTGAAACCAAATTCAAACATTTGAATTTTTCTACAAAGATCAAATTTGACAGAATGTTTTAAACATTTTTATTTTTAAGTATTGATTAAAAACATTATTACTTTATAGCATGTAACTTCTTCTAAAGGTTTCAATTTTCTAGTAAATCCTGCTTGAGCATTTGCTGGCAATGGTTCATTATTGACCTCCAGCTCTGGTTTGATTTTTACAAGATCTGATACCATTTTATGACAGTACATAGCTTTATGTCCAGTGTCACCACAAAAATGACAAATTACTACAAGTTTTTTTGAATCTTTTTGATTAGCATCATACTGTTGATATGCCGGAAGTTCAAATCGAGGACTAAAATGAAATATAACATTAATTCAGTTACAAAATATCAATTCAATTTTTTAATACATTGGCTGCATTTTGACGCCAAGTGGTATCCTTAGGGTTGTCCACCATTTGGTATCAAATATATATTTATACATTTAAATTAGTAGGTTGTATTTTTTTCTTGAAAAAGCCAATACATTTTTTTCACATTTCAGAAAAAAAATTTTTTTATATATATATCAACGCCTAAAAAGTATAATGTACAGTACAGATTATCCTAATGTTATTATATATCCATATTTTGCATATTTTTGTAATATTCTGCAACAATTATTTACAATGATATTGAATGTTTTTACTTATTGTTCAATAAATTTATTCTTATTTTAATGAATTGTATACTTGTTTTAGTTTATATACATAACTACATTTCTAGGATAAGTAAAAATATAATTAACCATATCACCTTTAATATGGTAAGTTTTAAAGTTTTTTCTTTGAATTTTACATTTAATAGACTATTAAAAAATCGAAACAATGTTTTTATTTTATTCATCAATAAAATATGGAAAAAAAAAATAATCTTTGAAAAATAAAAACCTCTTATTTTTAATAAGTATAAGATTGTAGACTGTGGTTATTTAATAAAGAAAAAGTTTTACTAGTAATATACTAGACTATACATACTGAACAAATTTACAGTTTGGACCATCTGGACAAAATCCAGAAACATAGTTCATACAAAGTACTCGACGAACATGTTTATGTTTACAATGTGGGCCATGACGACAAAATCCTCGATCATACCATGGACAGTCTTTTAATTTACTTTCAGGATCAATATGTAAAAACGGACATTCTTTGTTATGGCATGCATCTAAAAAAATTATAATTACATTTTATTATATAAAAATATATCATACCTATTGTAAATATAATTCATTAAAAACAAGTATTATTTCTTACTAAATCGAGCATAGAAATAACATTCAGGCATTTTAGTCATATCATATTCGTGTAAGAATTCACACTGATCCCCTTTTTTGCACAAACCACGTAACCAATGTTTACAAACAACAGTTCGATCACCTCGTACATGTCTCATTGGACATAATGCTCCTTTAGAACAGGATCCTTTTGGATAAAATGAACAAACTGCCGCGATAGATTCTAAACAAAAAATATAAAATGTCAATGTTTAAGTAAAAATAATTATTTTTCTAACTAAAAGAAAATATTAATAGATAATAGATAATACTAATTAAACATCAACAATAGGTAGTTCTAAACATGAAAACATGAACTTGTGCAAAATAAGTTTCATAGTCTAATAAGTAAATGTAAACAGATATTTTAAGTATATTTTCTTCTAAATAATATCATAAAAATAGTTTGATGTGAATCGATCTGATACAAAAACTTATACTTTGCATTTAAGATGATCAGAATAGTCAGTACAAATTTAAATATAACTTTTAAGAAATATATTGTGTACTTGTATAGTTTGTTTTGTTATACAACTTATCTTTTAGGTTCTATATTTTAAAAACCTAGTCTAAAATTCAAGAAATATTTAAATCATTCCAATTTACAATAACTTTTTGAGAAAACATAATTAAATAAATAGGAACCTTTTTACTCGTAATAAATAGTTCTCATATAATACCTATACAATAATAACAAACACTGATTCTGAATAAAATGTTTAAGTAAATAAATAATAATAGTCACTTACTGTCCATTCCATTGAACGGCAGAGGTAAAGCCCCATGTTGTTCGTCTAAAGCTATTTCAACATTGAACTTAATGTCGTCAAATCCTGCCACAAGCAACTCCATTTTAATCAGGCGATCAAAATGGTACAGCTATCTAATAGAAAAACTTAGCTATTAATAATTTAAGCTACATAATATTCTTTTAATTGCAATATTTAACAACAAAATAATAAATATACTCTTTATTTTCAAAAACATAACAATATAATATTCTGATGTCGATAAGAAATGATAACAAATTTAATAGCCGGTTAACCATTATGATAATAACCTTGAACCGCGGTTAATACAAAAATTATGGTTTTCCCGGTCAAAAATAAAAATGACACAGCCGGACACAACCGATCCTCAACACTACGTCTCGACATAAACAGTTTGTAGTTATACAAGACAATATCCAATAAATATTAGTCTGTCTAGTTCGCGGCTATATACACGTCAAATCGTTTTTCGCGCGGTTGTCGTTATTCTTTTTATTTATTAAACTATTATTTATGTTTGCCGACCATCAGTCGGTCTTCTCGTCCGTAAGACAAAGATATCGTAACACCGTACCATGGCCGATTGTCCTCAGTTCCAGTTGATGCCCCAAATCGTGCCCATCTATCGTCCGCAACCGCCACCATTGCAGACACTACAGACACCTCCGCCGAACATGTTCCCAATGCCGTCGGGGCAACCAATCTTCCCTATGCCTCCACACTTTGGCTATTCGCCCATCGCGTGGTCGCCAGTCCATCACTATCCGCCGCCGCCACCGCCGCAGCAATCTGCCCACAACCACGCCGAGGAGGACGGCGACTACGACTCTCAGCATCTCGTGTACAACAATAACAACAATAAAAATATCAGTTCCACAAATGACTCGAAAATCGATTTGGAACTGCAGTCGCGCCAGAACCGGCAGATGTTCACGCGCAACGTATCCAATAAGGTAAACACTACCATTAGATCCGGTTGCTGCATTAGGGGTGAACAATTTTATATTTACTTAGGTAGAGCATGGCGAGAATTTGAAAGTTCATGGTAATGAGGACTAGTCGAGAGAAGGGGACAGTTATTTAATTAGTTAATACCCTTTAAGAGAATCAGAGGATGCATCCCCGTTGTAAAAAGTATCTAGAATTACATAGTATTTTTAATTTTTTTTTTTAACAAAATTGATGGTCTCTATTCTTGAGTATGGAAACTATAGGGTCCTTCATTTTGTAAGATACTCATACAATTGCAATGCAAGTTCACAAATTCAATCAAGTTAAAAATGCAAAACGATTATCTGCCTGCTTATATTATTGTTGACTTATTGTCTATATAGAACATTGTATCCATAGATGATTTTCTTTTTCTTTCTTATGGTGGAATACTTACTTTAAAGTTCTGATTATTAACACTCTTAACTTTATATATATATGCTTTGAATAGATTGATTGAGTAGTAAAATAATGCAGGCATGCCCAATATTTTTAATCTATACTTTTGTGCCGTAGTCTCTGGGTAGGGTGTTTTTATTATGATAAAATTTAAATTCTACCAATTTTTAGTGTACCTGTATATAAACAAAGTGCAATCAGACTAATTATTTGTTGAATAGTAGATTTATTATTAAACTTATTATGCATAACAATTATATAGCAAAGTTAAAATTTATTACATTTCTAAAATAATTGTAAATACCTAATACCTATCTATTTTGTGTATAAAATCTTGTAAATTTGGATTTCTCAAAACTTAGTAAATATCAGGAAAAACAGACAACCTTTAAACAATTTTAAGATATCTATGCTAGCAAATGTGATTTTTAACCAAACTACCTATATTTTAATTCCTTATGTGGTATATAAATGATGGAGTCGAGTGCCCGTGTCAGATATTAACAAAACAATTTTTGGTCTAATGTTGGATGATCATTTATATATTTTATGGTTTTATATATTATGTTAAGGAGTCCTTACTTTTATGTTTGTATTATGTTAAAGGTCCTTACCTCTCTCAATACACGTCATTTCTAACTCATAATAGATTCATGATTTTTATAAGTAATAGGTACTAGAATAAGTGTATATTGAAACCGAGCACTATCTAGTTAGTTTTAATTCATAACTTTGTAACTTAACAAGTTGAATTGAAAATAATCAGATCTAATTCATTAAATACAATAACTAGTTTTTTTTTTTCATTCCAAAAATCCAAATCTTCCTTCAAACTGCTGAATGGACACCTAATCTAACTGCTAGTATCTATAACTATGATAATAATTTATTAACAATGTTAATATTATATATTTTCATTTTTTGTAATATGTGGTAACCAGAACGCTTATAGATATATATGAATGTAGTATCATACCTTTTGTATATTTCTTATTTTGTTATATATTCTGTGTTTTAATAACTGATATTCCATTTAATTTCAAAAAAATTAAGGTTATTATATACCTACAATCTACTTAAAACATTTGATCAATCAAGGCCCTCACACACTGCAGTGATGGCAGTAAAATATAGCAGGATAAAATTTATCCCCATCGCTGCAATGTGTAAAGCTAGGCCATAGCCATAAGGAGGAGTTAGGGTTCAGACTCCCAGAGCTTATTAACATTTTAAAATGTGCTAGTCAAAAAACATATTTATATTTTAACCCCCCTCCCCCCACCAAAAAAAAATTTGCTGGCTACAGCCTTGGTATGAAGACTAATCAGTTGTTCAACTTAATATTTCAATCGTCATCAACAATTTGAGTTAAATACCCATAGTTGTAAATTAATTTATGTAATATTCTATATTTGAACAAATTGGTTTTTATATTTAAATAACTTAGCTTTAAGTAGTTGAAAAAATGACTTACCTCAACTTTGGTGTACATGTTTCATTTCATGAAGTACTATTAGTAGTTATTAGCTGCACTATCTAAAATGTATTTTTGAAATATTTATTGTTAGTTTGATACACGACATGAAGAATTCAGAAAATACTTGGAAGAAGTGGGCATTTTATCTACATTCACTAATATTTTATCTGAAATGTACCAAGATCCTTTTCGACCTAATGATCCATTGGGGTTAGTAATTTAGTTATCAAAATAATTAAATAAAATGAATAATTCAAATATTATTATTAAATTGCAGATATATTCGAGATAAATTAAGCTTTTCTAGGCCTGAAACAGTTGAACTTAAAAATCTTCGTATTTGGTGTGATCAATACCAAACAAAAACCTTTCGTCTAGAAAAAGAGTTAAAGCATGTAATTGAACGGCTAAGGAAATATGAACCATATATTACTGATGATTCTCTTTTTAATGAAAGCTCTACAGAAAATGAGTGCAATTCATGTGTATTGGATGTGTCAAAACTTGTATTGGAAAGTAAGAAAGAAAGTGCTAAACATGGAACAAGAAAAAATTATAACCAATAATAGTTGGCATTAACTACAAAAAAATAATTATATTGAAGAATTGAAAGATTTTCAGAATTTGTTGTTATTGTAACATAATAAATCATTTTTGCAATTGTATTCTTGTAAAGATAATTTTTAAATTTTTCTGTTTCTAAAATTGTACTGTACTTGTTAAATTTTAATGACGTTATTTAAATTAATAGTTTTATGTTGGATTTTAAGTTGTTGAATTTCTCTACTAGGAGAATTGTTCATTATTAACTTATGTTATAGTTACATTCGTATTTTTGAATGTATTTTCTCTTTCAAATATTGAGAAAATCCATTGTTAAAGTTTCTTTTTTGCCCATATAACAGTTTTTTTTTAATATCCTTATTGACTTATTTTGGTTTTTTTTATTGATTATCTTTTTTTAAAATTGTCTAGTTCTAATTTAATATGATTTATTATTCAAATTAATATGTATTCATATGATGATCTATTGATCTAAAATTTGTTTTTTTTTTTTAAATTTTTTTGTTTATATAAATCATTGTTATTTGATACTATGAGGTTTAAACACCTTATACATTCATAATAATTTTTTTTTTCAATTTATATTACTTACATTTTTGTTAGCCCATCCAACATAAATTATTATTTATATTTGTATACATGAACATATGTGTGTATGTATATTTTGTTATGTATACAAATACCTCAAAAATTACCTATATATTTATACATCATTTTTGTTTGCCATCTCACATTAATTATTATGCATACCTACTTAATTTTGTATGTTAACTCTAAATATTTTTTTTATTTTTAATTTTGATATATTAAATGGTTTTTTTAATTCAAATTTTTTCTATACTTTTCTAAAAATGTTATTGACATTTATAGAAAAAAAAAACTAAAAAAAATCTAAAATAAATAGCTCACGAGTCACAATACATTTTTAACATTTTATCATATATAGAAAAAGCTAATATAGACATTTTAAGTATCTACAATTATTCATTTTTAAATTGCAACAAAAAAGAAAACCGATTTATGAGAAATTGTCAGTTTACGTGTGAATATCCAATGTCTAATTTCAACCGCTCGCTCGTAAGAAATTAGTTTGTTGACTTTCCACTATTTTTTTTATTTTTGAAAGATAGAAAACCTTATGGTGAATCTTGTATTACATTTTTATATCTGCAGTATAAAGTGAAAAATGTTTTAACTGTCAAATTAGTCCGTGTTTAACGTGTATTTTTTTTTTTTTTCAAAATTGTGTGATGAATGTTCTAATTGTTGACACAACTAACGAGTAATGTATTGTACTTAAAATGTATTTAACAATATTAAGTTCAAACTTTTCAGCTGAAAGACCCTTTTCAAAACTCAATAATCAAGAACAAAATATACAAAACAACCATAAACCAAAAATTTGAACTGCGCTTTTATATAAGGCACATTTGAAAATGACATTCTTCAAATAATTTTGCCAAACTAAAGTTCGGAAAAAAGTTTATAAAATATAATTTATAAACAAAATGATACATAATTAATTGTTATGTAGGCTGTCATTTAATCATAATCCCATGTAAAAACCGAACATTCGCTGGTAAACTGCATCCTCTGTAGTAGACGACAATGCTCAGTGGTTCAAAAGAAAATGAGATTAGCCAAAATTCAATACTTTAAATTTGTTAATACCTAAATAAAATTAGTAAAAATGTTTTCAATACTACCTAAGGCATGTAAATATGTAAAACTTGTGACAGAATATTATTAAGTATAGTGTATACTAAAATAACAATTGAAGTAGACAAAACATAGGTAGTTTATTTTCATAAAAACTATAATTTGTTAATAACTATGACTATCATATATATATTAAATCATATAATTTAATAGTTATAATAAATAAAATTAAATTGAGGTGTTCATCAATTTATCTATGTCAGATAAGATGTAGATTTAAAATAGTATTTAATGACTTAATTGTTCTTAGCCCATATGGTAGTGGTGGAAATAATTGAATCATTCGATTATTTTAAAAATCATTCGAATGATTAAAATTAGTAGTAAAAATAATCGAATGCTTTTCTTATCTCAATTTTACTTTTCCTACCGGTATACTATACCCGTTTCTAATGAATTGTAATGTTTACTTTCCTTTGTTGTTATACTTAGATTTAAGTCATTGGGTACTAAATTAAAAATGCAACTGTCCATGTATTGTATTATTATTTATTTTAATCATTAATTTAAATATTTAATTTCCGGTATCGGTAATTGCCACTCTAATCGTTATTCGGTATAATACGTTTAAATATTTGGATTGAAGATACATTTAACACTTGTAGATTATCATTTAATTATTTATATAACCAATTCAAGCAATGTATATCATGAATCATTCGAATACTCGATTATTTTTATTTAGTTTACTAAACATTCGATTATTTTGTTTTCGAATACTAATCATTCGATTATTGTATCATTCAAATGATTCATTCGATTATTTCCATCACTACCATATGGTAATAAGAATAATATCACGATAATATGATACTAAACCTTACACTTATAAACACAAATTTTGGCTGTTGAACACATGCGTACCTACTAGAGATCAGCACCGGTTGGGCCTAAAATAAAACTAATTATTTTATTTGTAAAGTTATGTCTATGTATTCTATATCTAAACATAATTGTTTAACTATTCTGTATGATATTTATAAATAGATCACTGGTAAAAACCAATAATACTATTTCAACATGTTCATTGGACAATGTTGGAAGGTAATCAGTGTATTTCGAAAATTGATATTTTACAGTTTTATCTTTATTATTGTGAGATTATTTTTTTCATTTAATCATTTTATTATTGTCGACTGACAATACGTAACAATAAATTAGTACACATTACACGCTGAACAATGAATACTTTAACAGTTATCGCGGTCCGGTCTGTGATGTCTGGTAATAAATGTTTATTACTAATTTATTATTATTACAACTTTTTACAAAGATTTATAAAAATTATTTAAACATGATGTAAATGCAAATGAAAAAGAAGATGGTATCCAATATTCTTTATGTCCAATATTATGAACCATTAAAATCAAAAAAAAAAAACATCCAGAGCAAAATATTTCAAGTGAATGTATATTAAGTCGAAAGCAGAAATAGTATTTGGGACTCATTTGTAAAAGTTCTTTATAAAAATGAAATGGATACAGGTTTTGTAAGTTGTACAAAATGTAAAATACTTTTAAGTTATACTCCGTCCAATGGAACATCACATTTAAAGAGGCATAAATGTGTATTAGTGAATAGATAGATCTACGTTAAGTATTGACAATTATTTTGAAAAAAAAAATTCTTACACAAGTTACAAATGAAATCGTAGAAAAGTGTGTAAAAATGTGTAGCTTGGATTTACGTTCTTTTGAGTTTGTGGTTGGGAATGGTTTTAAAGAACTTTGACAATATTTAGTTAATTTGGGTGCAAAGTATGGACATCTGGATATTGATAATTTACTACCTCATCCAACAATTTCTCGAAATACCATTAACCCTTTATAGAGCAGAAGGTTCTAGTAGTCTGATCACTTCAAAATTTTGTTTTTAATATGATGGAAGTATTTGTATTCAAAATTGACAAAAAAAAATTTTTTTATCCTTAAGTTTTTGACTTATAGGATGGTAAAGTATTTTATCACTTCTTTAAAAATAAGAAAACAATTATTTTCAATGAATAATAACAGTTTATTATAATTCAAACAATGAAATTCTGTATGTCAAAAAATAAATAATCCTTTTTACAAGGTAAACATTTAATAAAACAAATCAAAGTATAAAAAACAATTGAAAAAAGCTTTTAAAAAAATACTAACAAGAATAAAGAGTTACTATTGTAATGATAATTAATAATTAGTAAATATAAGTAACAATTAAAACAAATATTTTGTAAAAATAACAAAAAAATATTAATAAAAATCAGAAAATCTTTCTGCACAACTAAGAATAAAATAGAAATATAATAATAATTAAAACAATTTAGTCTTCGTTACATGTAATGTTTATCATAATAATTTAAATATTTTGAATACTGTCATGATAAGGTCCAAAACACTCCTTACATAATGCTTTATCACATTTTTGGCAAATCAAATTAGACCTTTTTTGATTTGTTTTTGTGCTACAATAAGCACACCTACGGTATGTCCCTACAATAAGTATAGGCTTACCAACATCAATTAAATTTGAGATATTTTTTACTTTTTTTTTACCCAACACAACAGAGGATGTATAATATGCTTCCTTTTACGAAAACTAAAATTGCCTATTAAGCTATTTGCAAAGTTTGATCTAAACTGTAACTGGGTCAAAATTTTTTCTTTTTTACTTTTTTTTATCATCTTTATAACAAATGTAACTATTCACAATGCAACAATCTAAAAGATAATAAAAAATTTTTATCTACCAACGCCTTGATTTCCAACTTATACTATAAACAGCCAACAACTGGTTAAACTTATCTACACCACCCATATATACATTGTAATCAGAAATTAATTTTGAGCATAGTACTAACTCACATACTCCTTTAGTATTTGTATGTAGAACACTTACTTTTTCAGAACCATTATACATATTACTTAATAAGTTTACTGGATTTTTACCCCTGTCTTTCCACTTTGTAACTGTTATATCACCACACTGTACAAAATCTAGTTCACCCTTTGTCATATCTTTTATCATTTTTCAAAACTTTTGATGGATAAAATTTTTTGTTTTTCCTAAACATTCCATAAGCAAAAACATGTTTGTTTAACAGTTTCTCCATTAGTGGTATGCTACTAAAAAAGTTATCAAAAAATATGCAATACCCTAGATGTTCTAATGCCCGAGTTAATAATAAAACAACCTTTTCTCTTAAACCAAAATTGACTTCACCTCCTAGAGCTTTACCTGTATAAATGTCAAAGGAATACATGTAGCCAGGTACAACACATGCAATAACCTAAACTTTAAAACCACGTTTTATGGGTTTTAACAGCATGTACTGTTTCATGGTTGTACGACCAGTAAATGCTATCATGCTTTCATCTACTGATAGGTAACAGGATGGAGAATATATTTCTGGAAAAATTCGATTTAAATGTGTAATCATGGACTAATTTTATACAATCTATCAAACTGTAAAGATTCTCTAGGTGGCATATTTTGGTTATCATTTAAATGGATAAACCAAATTATCATTAAAAACTGTTTTACTGTCATGATATTGCTAATTTTAGAATGATGAAAGTTATCATCTTCTGACCAATAAAGTCTCATACTAGGCAAGACATTCATACCCATTATAATTAAAACTCCTATAACTACTTTTAGCTCTGGAACAGATAAGTTTAACTCTGAGTTCATTTGTGATGCATATAAATTAGATTCACTAACAATTAAATTTAAAAATGTTATATTAAAAAACAATTCAAAAAAGTTTAGGATACTTGAACTGTTAACATTTGCATTCAACCCATATTTTTCTTTAAATTTAAATTTAGTTGGTATACCACCTATTTTATTCCACTGATAGTTTTTTGAATTATTTTGATGTTGTTCATTGTGTATGGATTGAGTCATATCATCACTGTTTTCATTTGAACTAGAAGATATATTAGCTTGAATTAAAGGACATGTTGGTATAAAGTTGTTGTCTTTATCAGAATCATCAATTTCTTCACTAGAACTTAAACTATTATTTGAAAAATGTATACAACGCTTTGAACGTATAGGACAACTAGTTCTTTCAGTACAACTTGGCTCAGCTATTTCATTTTGTTCAACACTATAAGAACTTAAATTTGATTCTGACTGTACAGTTGAAGAATCAAAACTTGGAACTTCTTGTGGTGGAGCGTTCAGTAGAATTTACTTTTAGTACTAAATTGTCTTCAGCATCGCTATCACCAATATCAGAATCAAATGCTTGGTCATCAATAATTGACTCTAACAAAATATTTATTTCAGTATCTTTCATAATGAAAAAATCTAAAATAAAAAAAACCACAATTTAGTTATAACAATATAAACTATATTATATCAAATTATTATACAACTATGATCATTATATTGTACATTGTCTACATTAAAAATTAATTATTATGATATACAGATTAATTAACTAAAGTTCATTATATTTTCATAAGCATAAAGTTTATTTTTAACATAATTTATAATAGTTACTTCATAATTTATGGTCATGAAAATGTGTAATAAATAATTTTTTAATAATAATCATATAAATTGATAAAAAAAAATGTGCTCAGCGACTATTATATTAAATAAAAGTACAATTATTTGCCTAAGCACATATGTTATATATAAAATTGATTTATATTATAACTTGTAACTAAATTGTTAGTTGAAAAATAAAAAAAAACCAATTTGATTAATCTTATGAGTAGTTCAAATCATAATCTCAAACTTATTAGGTAAAAATATATTTTATTAAATATTTTTCTTAAATGTAAAAAAAAAATGGTATTTCAATTGAATAAATATGTATTAATTCTACACAACTATGCTAAGTAGTTAGCAAGTAAAATAAAAACTTACTGTTGAAAGAGTTGACATTTCAAACGTGAGTACAACTGGTAAAATAGGTTGATTTATCACGTTCACCAAAATAAAAACATGCGAGATATCACTGGTAAAACATTTTACCACTTCATTACATTCATAGAGTAATACTCTAGTATTACTCTATGATTACATTAGGCCTAAATAAGACGAATGATAACAATTGTGGAATTCGAAATACAAGTAAACACTTTTAATGACATTAAATTTTCCATTAAAACGAGTAGTAAAAAAAAAATAAAATCTGTTCAGTAGAAAAATAATAAACACTGATAAATATACCACTGACCTATAAAGGGTTAAAACTGCAAAAGAGTTGCTTGATAAATTAATGTTGAAGCTTATGCCATATTTTTATGAAAACCATTGTAGTGCCACAACAGATATGTGGACAGATGATTATAAAAAAATTTCATACATTTCTATCACTGTTCATTATATAAATGAAAACTGGGAATTTAATTCAAATGTTTTGCATGTTGGGCAATTCCTTTATGACCAAAAAAAAACTGGAGATAACATACGAAATAATTTAAAGCAATTTTTTAATCATTGTTTAGATAATGAAGAAAGCAGAGACAATTTTCTTTAAAAAATTACATGGGTAACTGATAGAGGTTCTACATTATTAAAGTTTTGGATAGAAACAACCGACCTATTGCTCTGCACACATTTTATATAATGTTCTACAAACAACATTTGATTTCACAAAAACTAATTCAAAGGATGAATTAATGTATTGTTAATTATGACTGTTGATTTTAATCCTATAGACAAACTAATATCTGCTTCTAAGTCTCTTGTTAGGTATATGAAAAAAAATAGTGATAATTTGTTTTCTAGACCTTTAGTTCAACATGTAGAAACCAGATAGAATTCCAATTTGGCTATGTTACGTGCTGTACATATGTATGATGAACTTCTAAAAATATATGGTCCGGAAAATAGAAAAATAGCCGACTATACAACTTGTGCTACTTCATCGGGCTAAATTATTAAAACATTTTAATATTATAGTCTCTGAGGAAAAATATGATGATATATTTAAACATTTAGCACATTGAACTTTAATTATTTTAAAAGAGAAATTTAAAACTAATATTTATCTTGGTATAGCTTTATTTTTGTGCCCACCATTCAAAAAGCTAAGGATGGTTGAAAATATAGATGAAAGACAAGGTATTATTGAACAAGTTAAAATAGAGTTATCAAAATTGCAATCCAACCTCATAGCTAACTGCAGTCAGTCTGAAAGTGTACCAATTAGAGAAACAATTCAATCAGAAGTGGATAATATTTTCTCGGAGTGGAAGGATGATTGTTTGCCAATAGACTCTTATAATGATTTTAACACTGAACATTTATCAAATATAATCATATAATCAAAATCAAAATATTTTACAATGGTGGAAGGAACACTGTGATAAACTGCCTCTAATGGATAAACTTGCATCAAGAATTTTAGCAATACCTGCTAGTAGTGCTGCAAGTGAGAGGTTTTTCAGCACATCAGGAAGAGTAATTGAAAAAAGAAAAACACGACTTAAAGGTGATACTGTAGACTCCCTTTTGTTTTTAAATGATTTTTACATAAAGAAAATTTAATTATTATAAGTTGATTTCTGTATTTTAATTATATTTTATTATTATTAATTGGCAGGTTTAAAATTGTATTTAAATTTTAATAAAACTTAGCATATTTTTCTTTGTAATATATTTATTGTCTTTATGAAATATTTTTGTCTACTAAGTCAATACTGAAAAGGAGATAAAGTTGATGTATATTTTATTTACAAACAAGCCTGGTCGGATAGACTTTGAAAAAAAAATTACAAATGGGTCTGGTCAAGCTAGACTTAAAAAAAAAAAAAATATGGACCGAGCCTGAACGACAACAGTGTATTAAGTTTAAGTTTTGGGCCGGATCAGGCTGAAAAAAAATGGCCCGTGCTGATCTCTAGTACCTACCATTGGATTTAGGCAATATCACAGGTACATAAAAATATTTTAATTATTTTATATTTTTATATATCTATGGGCAATATTCTATATGGAACATTCTTTTGATGCTACATGTCAAAAATTAACCATTTTAAGTGTGTTATTAAATTATGGAAAATATATACATACTTTGTTGTTCATTATTAAAAACAAAATAAAATATAAATATTTTAATTTTTCTCTCGCCCTCAATTTGTTTTTTTGCATGCTATGGTTTTGCCATCCCTCAATCCCCATTTTATATCAATCAGCAGTGCTGTGTGTAAAACTAAAAATGTATTTACCAAATATTGCTGTTTTGCTGTTAGTAAGTTTTTGCTTTAAGCTGACGATATACAAATAATACAAATTAAAACAACTTTTGTTTGGGTCTTTTTTATATTTGTATAAAAATATTGTCATCTAAAAAAAATTTTAATCACATTTTTTTTTTTATAAACAACATTTAATTGCTCACTTGGCGTACATAATTATAAAAATAAGGAAATTAAATTTGAAAAGCATTTTGTTTATAATTTGGTTAACATAATATAGTGGTTAAAAAATATTGAATGGTAAGATGGAGGTATTGCATCTACGATAATATAAAAAGAAATGTTAAAAAAAAATAAATATAAACGTATAATATAATATGTGGTGATAGATCAAAAGGGCTTAAAAAACAATTAATTTAATATTCAGTTTTTGGTACTAAAGCTTATAAATAGCATTATTCTATATTAATTGCTATTACTCTATTATCAATATTATAATTTAACAATAATTAAAATAAAATTGATACAAATTACATGATAATAATATACAGTCCCCAAAGGCCACATGACAAACATAAAAAATGAAAATCCCTGGATCATTCTGTATATTTAATTAACATTTTTTTTTATAAAAGCTTAAACTTTTTTAACAATTTTGAATTTTGTATAATTCTGACATTTATTTTGGAATGAATAAATTAAACTAATGCTGTTAAATAATATTTTTTGCCTATTTTTGGAATTAAAAAATGCTGTTATTCAAATACCACCGTTAACATATATAGTTTGTTACAAGCATATATTTACTTTGTGATGAGAATTAAATTTTAAGACACTTCAGTAAAAAAACCTAGATTTTAAATTAAAAATAAAATTTACTTTAAACGTTTACATCACATACCACCAGTCCTCTCTTGGTATATTTCGATGACATCATCATTTATCATGCCCAATGATTTTGGGGTATCTTCATCAGTGATTCGATGACCATCGAACACAAAACGCAACTCATCCACCTGAAAACCCAACTTGCTGCAGTATGAGCGTTTCAGGCGAACCAAGGCTGTGGCAGCTTTTACACGGAAGTGCACCTCATTGGTCATGTCACTAGTGATGACACGCAAACGGATGTACTCATCATTGGCCATAGATTTGTTTTCAACCACCTCCAGTGCACCTGCATTTGGATCGGCCACAGACGTGCTCTGACGGAGGTGGTCCTCATGGGCGAGTCCGTCCGCTGAGCCAGCAGCTGCGTTCGTTGTCTCAGAGGTGGACGGTTCTGTACTTGGCATTTCCTCGTCTGTCAACATTCTCTATAAATATCAACAAAGACACGTTATTATTTATAGTCACTACAACGGCATATGCCTGCTCCCAAAACATACGTAGCCAAAGTTCAAAAAACTAGTTATATCAATTAAGTTTATAGGCTTGAGGCACTTTCAAAATGTCAAGAATCCCTTATAATACTCACCGCTAAGGTTTATCGACGTTCCTTCAAACTCGGGTGTTGGTCTTTGTGTAACACCTTATGACTGCCAACCAGACCGATTCAGCTGTAACGCTATACTGTACTATTAGCTAATTGCAGCCCGGCAATCCGTTAAGCGCGACGTCGAACAGGGACAATAGTTATAAGTCGACTATATCCTAGTCACTGCTGCACAAGACTGT
>JACXSJ010003192.1:0-21639 GCA_014851325.1 Pentalonia nigronervosa
TTCATTTTTAATTGTGTATAGCTAGATTTTTATTTTTATACATAAATACCTTGAATCTCAATACATATTTTTAAGTAAATACGTTTTTAAATTTAAGCATTTTTAAAATTTTTTGAGTCATTCGCCTTATTGACTCATTCGGTTAATCGACTCAAATTGTCGGGTCCCAAAGTGAGTCCAATAAGCGGCGACTACTGTAATTACTATTTTTAAAAAACACGCGTTAAATGAAAACTTAATAATTAAGAATAGTTTAAGCCCGGTGAAAAATAATACAATTATTATCATATCTGAATAACCGGTTATTATTAATGAATCAGCAACATGTCGTTTACAATGGGAAACATACGCGGATAATGTATTTCTAGTTAATCAAGGGGAATCCAACAATAAACTAACACTATGGGTCAACAAAATCGCATTAAATTATTGAATGAATCTAGTAAAACCAATCATTTGACTTCAGAAGAGAAAGAAAATATAATTAACATTTATAATGAGTTTTCTGATATATTCTATTTAGAAGGGAACCGTTTGACGACGACGTATATAGTTACGCGTAAAATTAATACACCACGAAAGCATTTATTACAAAGACAATAAATATTCGACCTTACCGTATTCCGTAGGCTTATCAAGTTGAAACGGAAAATCAGATAGAAAATATGAAACGAGATAATATTATAATACGCAACTCAATTTCACCGTTTAACTGTTCACTAGAAATTGAAAAGAAAAAAAGGCGGGTGAGGACGGAGTACAGAAAATACGATTTTGGGTAGATTCTCGAAAATTTAACAAAGTTACCAAAAATAACAATATTTGTATCAAACATTTGAAAAAATCTGTGGGTGAAAATATGCGTCCTTTTATCTGTTTGGATCCTCTGGTTCTACTTTGGACCGAACTTTGTGAACAAGCGCTGCTGTCTTGTGCTATGTTCCGTGGACAGTGTCACTTGAACTGAACTTATCGATTGAAATGATCGTTCAAACCAAATCGCCTCTACAATCGGCGTAAATTCGTCGCTTGTGTTGAACGTGGTTCATCAGTGGGCCTTGAACTACGTATTTATTGAAAAAATCAAAAATATTTTCATTCAATATCAAACCCCACAGCTGATACCAAATTTGTGTAGTAATCGTTGTACAGGACACGAAGATCGGTACCGTATTAATTATTTAAACGACGTAGCAAGTTTGTTACGAGCTTGAAAAGTAGTTGAGAGAAATAAGCAGTAAATAATTAAATTCACTTTTATACTTTAAACTTTGAAATGTAATAATAACATTTATTATTACATTTATTTAGGGTATTTTACATCCGCACATAGGTCATACTCGTAGGTAACTTTATGTTTCGATTTAAAATATACATACGTCTAAAGATTTTCATGTGTTTCGATTAGGTTTAATAGCTATCCTTGTTTATTAAAATAACTCATTTCGATTTTATAAATAAGCGTTTTTGTAATCAAATGTTCTAATTACGAGTAAAAATTTTGTGTATTAGTGGTGTCAAAGTATAGTATGTCTAGTATTGGATATGTAATTAATTTCATTAGAATTTTTTTATCGCTTGACCCACAAAATAACACAATCATACACTGTTAATTATTTTACCTTGAATCATTTTTTTGTTTTTCATTCAATGTATAATTTTTAGATATTGAATTTAATTTTAATTGCTCTTGACGCGGGTCTTATAGGTCCGGTTTGTGGTAATCGCTGTGCAGCACATGACGATCGGCTCATATTAATTATTTAGACGACATAGCATGTTCGTTACAAACTTGAGATGTTGGTTGAGATAGATAGGTAGTTAATAATTTAAGTATTTTTATAGTTTTACTTAATAATGAAATAATAACGGTTATTGTTATATTAATTGACACGAATTCACTAAGTAGACAATCGTAAGCCTGTTAGACCTTTGGCTAGTGCCTAGTTATCTTCGAACTAATGTTAGGTGCTCTACCTGTATTTATATTTAGCCTAGCCATAACGTACGGTAGCGTTACAACGTTACAATGATAATAATATGCGCACACGGCGGAAACAATATCTGTTTGGCTTTTGCCACCTTGTAATTTTGTTAAAATTAGAATCGCCATTATGTATTTAGTCTGCACGTCTACCAGTGATTATCATAAAAATAATATATATTAAAATACAGTGTTAGCTGTATTTAGGTTTACAACATCCCTCCCTTATAAAATTAAAGTCCTCTGACTTTCCAAAAAAAAAATATTATTACTGGAAAAGTTTTAACTTTGGATATAAAGTTGTTATTTTTCCGCTTTCCTCTGTAACTGCTGTTAACACCTCACACGAGGCGGCTGCGTCAATTGTTGATTGTCAGAGAAACGTAAATGTGAAAACATCAGCTCGCATCTGATCAGTATTTGAATAATAATTACACTGGAATAAACATAAAAATAAAAAAAAAATGATGTAATATACGTTTGATTGTATTTATATATATATATATATACATTATTATTTTATACCTATTGTCGTGCTCTTTTTTTTTTTTTTAATTAATATTTATATACTTAATTCACAAATAAGTTTCCGTATACGTAAATGTTTTATTTGTAAATTTTTTCCGTTGCGTATTAGTGGTATCGTAACATAATATGTTTAGCATACTATATTAATTAATTCTAAGTTTGGATAACATTTTTTTATCACTTGACCCATAAAATAATATAATTATTATACATTGCTTATCACTTTTGCGTAAACAATTCCGAATAAATGTTTCATTTAATGTTTTTTGGCTGGACTTCAGACTCATCTTAAATTGCTCTAGGCACGCGTCTCGAAGTTCAGGTTTCTTTACGAAAATCCGTTGTATTTCCTTAATAGTTTGCCTCGCTTCATGGTCACTCATAGGTTTGACCTCCTCCTCTACTCGTGGCAAATATAACGGTTTACTTTCGGGTTTTGTAATTTTAAAACGCTCCAAACTGTTAGAAATTGCACCGGATATTAATACCTTGCTGTACCTATTGATAGATGAGAATTGGAAGTCCAAGATGACAAATTTGTGTGTTTCTTTTCTGTACATAAGTAATATACACGGATAATAATAATTTTTTTTCACACACACACAAAAAAAAAAAAAACAATAATAGTATATATAATACTTTGCTTTATTTAACTAATATTTAACACTTCTATTCATGGCTAGGCAAGTCCTCACCATTTCTATACAACGTAATCCCAAAACTCTCATTATGCAACGAACAAAGAATGCCGGCCATAACTCTTTTTTTTAATTTCAGGATTGTATTCACTAAACTCGTTTAATAGACGACTCGCTAAACGTAGGAATTCGATTAATTGCGTTTTGCATTCCCGGCCTGTTAGTTCTGGTGGCTCTAATTGTTGATAAAGAAAATGGTTGCGTCGCTCACCGGTTTTTCGCAGGTTCTGTTAAGGTATAAAAAAAACTTTAATTTATTTACAAAGAAAAACCACGTTTAATTATCTACTGTTTTTATTTACGTTATATGATTTATAGTTCGGTTTCATAAAATAATTTAACATTATTTATGTGGAGACGATAAGCTTTTTGACATTTATTTATAGTGATATTTTCGTTGTGTAATTTTAGTACTTCGTATGGTCCCGTCTAATTTTTATTCAAAGTATTACGTTTGTTATGTTCTTTGATTAGGACCTTGTCCCCCACCTGTATGTTAATGGCATGTATTTTTTTATCGTAGTAGTTTTTATTAGTATCTTTCTTTTTAATTAGATTAGAGAGTGCTATTTTATGTGTTTTCTGCATAATACGTTTTAAATCAAGAACATAACTATCGTAATTATATCATGCTTCGGGTTCTTTATGAAACGACTGCGGAATATTCGGTTTCCTTTCGAGCACTAATTCATATGGTGTATAAGATGTTGACGTATGGACTGTAGTATTATAAAAAAACATCACACATGCTAATACCCTATCACAGTTATTGTCTTTACCAACGAAACTACGCAAATGTGTTTTTAATGTTTTATGCGAACGCTCTAAGTACCTAATCCTTTGCGGATGCCATGGAGTGGTTTTAGATTTATATATGTCCAATAATTTGCACATACTTTTAAATAAAATCATCTGAATTATATGAAACATCTGTGGTAACTACTGCTATTGCTAAAGAGCACCTTGATAATTCGTCTTGTAGTGTCAAAATATATGTATTTCCTCCTGTAGTAGTCGTTCCTGCATATGTCTAAGTATGTGCGTCTAAACGGTTTATTAGCGGTTGACGTAATTAACAAAGATTGTTTTGTTTATATATGGGATTTATTCTTTTGACAAACCTCATAATTTTTAATATATTTTTTAATGTTTTTCTTTAAGTTTTTCCAATTGTAATCTATCTGTAAACGTTTTACTGTTCACGATACCCCGGAATGTCTCCTTATCGGTGAACTATGGTATTCATATATTATACGTTATTTTTCCTCTGTAGTCCAGCTTTGCTCTGTGTAAATAGTTACACGTAAATAAATACCTAAACATTTACGAATTTGCTCGTAGAAATCAAATTGTTGCTATGTAACAACAATTTGATTGGCTTGAATATTTTGCTTATTGAACGTGATTCATTGGCGGGTCTCGAATTACTTATTAATTGAAAAATCGATACATTTTTCCATTCGATATCAGACCCCACACCTGACAACAAATTTGTGTAGTGATGGCTGTGAAGGACACGGCGATTGGTACTACAATTATTATTTAACGACGTAACACGTTATTTCAATCTTGAGATGTTTTTGAGAGAGATAGGTATGCAATAAGTAAAACACTTTACTAGTTACTTTAAAAATAAAATAGAATATTTTATTCATATAAATTTAAACACAATTTTAATTAAAAACACAGTCGTAAGCTTGATAGACCTTCGACTATAGTTTATTTTTATCTCCTCTTTAATGCTAGATGCTTCACCCGTATTTATATGGGTTCTATCAATGGTGTATGGTGGTGTGATATCCTATATTCTAATTATATTTCCAATAATTATCAACTGTGCATTGTTATACGAATAGGTAAAAACAACTTGTTTTCACCTTTGATTCTAGGCTTCCTGTTATTTAGGCTTTACACGTCTCCCTGTATTGATTATTAATAACAACATTTTATACACCATAAATTATACTGATTGTATAATTTATTGTCTATTCATAATTCAATTATATTATTATATGTTTTGGGTTTACTGCACTAGAATGTTAAATGCTCTTAGCTAGTTCGACGACTTTAAAATTTAAAATAGGTTTTCGATTTCTTTAAAAAAAATGCTCATATAATCTTGTCATATAATATTATCAGTTATCAAATGTATTTTTGATTTCATGGTAAGGTTAGGTATACTCATAGATGTATGAAAATTTAATCAAACACTGTTAGTAATAATTCGATGAATAATATTATACAAACTTATAAAATGCATATAGGTAGTATTATTTTATTTTATTGGTAGATTTTATTTCAATTCCAATATATTTATATTTCAAGTTCTGATACTGTTCATATACGAAATGGTGATATCTCAATTAAGAGATTTCACATTAAGGAAAATTGATAGATCCCACGTGTTAGCAACTATTTTTATCGGACCTATATTTTCGTAATATACATCTATATAAAATCATAAATATATATTCATCCAATAAATATAGTTACTAACACATGGGATCTAGCAATTTTCTTTGACGCGTCCTGTTACGCGGAGCAATGGAGTACCATTGAAGACCGTTTAATAAAAGTAATACAAATATGTTATGATATAGCAAAGTATAAAAGGACACAATGCCTAACTGTAGGCCATTATTAAATTACTCTAGTATAATAAGACGAAAATTACTAAAAAGTACAAGAATTATTATTGCACTCTGTCGAACTTAGAGTTTGCCGCGGGGTATGGCAATATGCTTCACAGGTAGCTTAATGATATACAGGTAATGCAATCGGAATTGCATTAAATAATTTGATTTTTTTATAAATAAATTAAAGGAAATATAAGTAGACCAAATTAATATGAAAGGAGAATTTGCGAATATTAAATGTTAAACATGAAATCAACGATCAACAGATAATACACTTAATAAATCTGTTTCGATTGGAAAAAAATTAACTAACTACATGTTCCCAAGGATAGAGACGAATAAAAAATATATAATGGTTAATCAAATAATGATAATTAAAATGATTAGGGTATATACGTTAGTCGACACATTACAAAATGCGAGATTAGGTCAAATGAACCTAAACTTAACAAGTAAGAAAGCTTTATTAGAGTATTTAAAAAAAAAATTAGGTTAACCTTACGTAGTATAGGACCAATATTCCACTTGAGGTAGAGTATAGCAATGTGCACGATTTAGTAAAATTATCAGATTTGACAGAGTACTATAATAATAACATTGTCTTTATTATGAAATATTTGAAATTAATTATTATAATATATTCCACTAGTGTACCTGTTGTTTTCACCTACTTGCATAACAATGTTGTTTGGCATGAACTGGAATTAATAATAGAATTAAAGTCTCACTATCACACGTCATAGCTAGACTTCATATAAATACGAAGAGCCCTTAGCATTTTTTATAAGATTGTCAACACAAGTCAAAAGCCTGTTGGGCTTAGGATTGTATACTCGTGAATCAATGTTTTAAATGTATTAATAAATGTTTTTATTTAATTTTAAGTTAAAAGCATTAAGTTAAGTGTAAAGCATAAAGTGTTTAATTATTTATCTATCTCTTTAAACTACGTCTCAAGATTGTAATGAACGTGCAACGTCGTTAAATTACTTAATGTGGTACCGATCACCGTGTCCTGCAGATTGATCACTACACTATGTATTTTTAATATTTTTAATCTCTGTAAGTCCATAACACATTTTGGGTAATCTTTAACTTAATTTTGAGGATTATTGAATAAAATAAATGTTAGATTAAACAAATAACAAGGAGTTTAAAAAACGACAAAATATTTTTTTAGTTTTATAATTTTTAAACAACCATAATACAAGTATTTGGTGGAAATTTCAAATATCTACACATGGTTATTCATTTTTGAATTAAAATTAAAAAAATGTCAGCAAGTGAGAACCGCTCTGCTGCATAGTAGGTTTTGAGTGGGTCACTTTCATGAATGTGTTAAATTTGTATTCAATGATATAAATCATTGTATATGAAAAACGATTCTGAGCAAAAATGATCTGTTAGCCTACATAGCTAAATGTATCTATTTTAAGATTATTGCTATTAAAATAAGTAATTTTATTACTATTAATAATACAGTAGGCTGAATTCATTTTTTTAGAAAATATTGCATTTGAAAAATGAATTTAGTGTATAAAATATAATAATATAACTTGAAAGTTTCAAGCACCCACAAAAAATATTTTTAAATTACAATAAAATAAATAACATTAATATTCTTCATTTAATATCTTAGATAAGTTCGTCCAAATTTGAATTTAAAATGTTTATAAAAAATTATTATTTTAATATATTTTTTTGATTTTTTGGTTACAATATAAACTACTTACGAGAAACCTTGCTTTACATTTTTAATCTTTACCTATAAAAAATGAACATTTTATAATTTTTTAACTACAAAACAAGTTGCAAATGTTCGATAATGAATTTTGGTCAAAACTATAGGTTTACATGGTTATAAAAAACAATTGTGCATTTATATTTTTAATATTTTTAAACAGCTATTATAAGAAAATATGAGGAATCTTGTATCAAATCTTCAAGAATTTTAACTCAATGAAATTTTTTTATCGATATTTATGGAAAAAAAAATTAAAAAACTAAAAATTTCTTAAGCCTATAATTAGGTCAAAAATTGTCAAAATATTTTTAATATTTTTGGTTTATGGAAAATAATAATCTAAACATTTTATAGAAATTTTAAATGTCTATAGCTATTCCTTAGAATTACATCAAAAATACGAAAATTGTTCCCGGAGAAAACGGGTGAATATCCAATGTCTAATTTAAAATGCTCATAAAAATTAGTTTGACTGTCCAGTAGATTTTTTTTCTTAGAAAAATATAAAAACAAAGAATCTTGTGTTGAATTTTTAAGTCTTAAATTTAAATAAAATATTTTTTATGAATTTCCTAATCAAAAAAAAAAAACTGCAAATTTTCGTGATAAAAAATTGTCTTTAGCTCACTTAAAGGAAATATACAATAATAATAAAATAATAATAATAATAATAATAATTTTTGAGGTAACTTCTGTTACATGTTGAACACATGAGAACTTAAAATTAAAATTATTTCCTGTGATAATATTATTAATAACTTAATCAAAACATCATATTCCTGGCAGTCTTTAGCTCCGCTCAGAATCTAAAACAAAATTGATATTAATAATAATAATATTAGAATAATATTGACTTTATTTTAATTGTATAACCTTATGTGAATTCCTTTTTATATTAAAATTAACTGCACAAAACGGTTTCTATTCAACAAAATCTTTTTCGTTAAACAGATATAAGGCAGATACAACACATGTTGAAATAACAACTATGATTAAAATATACGCTCCAATCATTAACATTATATATTTTTTTTTATTTTTGCAATCAATTTATAAATTTTTAGCAATTATAATTTATTAATAAGATCTACAGTGTGATGTAACATTTTTTTTGTACAGCACAATAACTAAAAAAAAATATTTTGTGCATCTTCCCGATTACAAAGAATTTGTTGATTGTAAAAATATGTACAAAAAAAAGTAAACAAAACTATCAAGGTTTGGTATTAAAATTAGAAAGTGGCAGTATTTTCATCGGCTAGCAAACGGAGGTCAAGAATGTAGGATTAGGAATGGTAAGTCACACAAGTAAAATATCGAAAAAATTACTAGTATATTGTGCAATGTGAAATTAAATATTAATGTTAATATAAAGTACTTGTTGTATGCAAATTAATTTATTCAAATTGATTATTATTTCAAGTGTAATGAGTACAATAAATATTAAGCACATATACTCAACGACAGTATTTATTTTCGACTTGAAGTTCATTTAAAACTGAATGTAAAATTATGTAAATCCATTTCTTAATTCATTAAAAAAAATAGTTTTAATGCAGTTGTAAATGTAACCTAACCTAATCTAATCACCACAGTCACACACTTATGGTTTACACACCATAAATGCTGAGACACTAAAACTTACAATTTTTATTTTTGTTCTTTAATTTGTAAATAAAAATAATTAAATGCAATTATAAGTGCGAGATCAGTATTAAATGGTTTTAACAGGGTTTTTTTTTTTGATTTGTATAAGTAGTATTAACTATAATCATAGTAATTTTAAGACAAAAGAATTACTTTATATATTGCAATGTACAATCATTTGTGTCGGTCTCCTATTATAAGCCTTTTGGTAAACAATATTATATTTTATTTTATTTATTCAATTTGTTTTTTAATTACAATCAAATATGATTAAATCATTATAATAGAAATCGATTGTTTAGTTTTGTGAGAGCGTCGCATACTCAATTGTCGCATTGGTAGTGTCACCGTTACTAAAATCGCACGGATCGGTCAAGTCTGTATAATGTATATCTTATACTATAATATTATATTAATATATCTAAAATCAGATCACGTGTCGTATTAATCGATCAAAATAAAATTTATTGTCATTTTTGTCATCCTTGTCATTTCCAAAATTAGGTTTTTAGTTCCAAATCGATATGCGCTTCTATCTGAAAACATAGTTTAGCTATCTGATATTTGAATAGTCTAATCTTAAGTTTATTATATGATATGACACATACAATATATAAAATATAATATACATTACAATGTTATAATATTATTGTAAAATGTACACAATATTAAACTTTATTTTATAGGCAGTACATTTGTCTCTATAAATGTCTGAACTAACATCGTTAGTTATGATCAGTTTTATTGCAGTTAGAAGAATCATATCCTATATATGGCACCTATTCTTCGATAATAAACTATCCATGACATTGACATAACAAACTTAAGACGATTCAAAAAAAAAAAAAAATTGTTACAACAATATATGGTCAGGTCGATAAAAAAAAAAATTAGTTTATCATTATTGGATATATTGTGTATGTATTATCGTTCAATATAATTTTAATCCATTGGATTATATTTAAATTCAGCTATAAAAATGATTTAAAACTGTTAATAATCAATAATCATTAATATCGAAAAATATTTTAAAACTGATTAATTAGATGATTTAAAATAGGTATATTGTTCTTTATTCCTATCAATCTGTATTCTCATTTCTCGAATGCATGTTTAATTTATCATTTTTAAACAACTAGAAGGTTAAATGTATTAAATGGCTTGCACTTAAAATTTAACACGCTATATTTAAATTATCTCTTATTTTTTTAGAGGACGCAATCAGTCTATGCTTTTTTTTTACAATATGTAAGAAGCAATTTTGTATTTTCTTCTTAAATTTTGGAGTGAGTTAACTATTAACCAACTTAAAGCTAAGAATATTACCTGTGTATGTATGTCGATGTATGTGCTTTTTATGATTTTTGACTTTGAGCGAAGCGATTTATTAAATTTCAACTTCAGTATTTTTCCTCGCGGAAAAGTGAATCTAGTTGGTACATTTGAGAGGTTATAATTTAATTTAATTTTCAGTAGTTTTCAAAATCATCAGAAAGAACTATTTAGTAGGTAGTGAAAAAATTAGAAAACGTTCAATTTTAAAGCTAATGATTGATGATTCAGAACAAGTTTTATCATAAATAGTTCATATTGTAACCAAATTATCTTAAAAATAAGTAACACAGATTTTTTTATTGATATTTTAAGTTTAAATTTAGACAAAATTAGATATTTAAACAAATAATAACAATTTTAATTATTTTGTTTTAAAAAATATAATATTTATGGGTACCTATTTGAAACTTTTAAAATATGTTATTTTATTTTGTACACACAATGATATTTTCAAGTGAAATTTTTTCTGTAAATTAATTCAAATTAAACATATTTATTACTGTGACTTACATGGTACCAATAACGTACAGGAGAGCGTTATCCACTTGTCTACCTTTTTTAATTTTTAATCGAATTAAAAATATATTTAATTTGAAAAATGTACAGAAATCGACATATTATAAAAATGTGACATGTCAAAACATTCATCATTGATTATTAGTCAATTCACTCTTATAAATATTATATTAAATTTATTTATACAAAATGTGTTCTGCTGAGCGAGAATTTGTAGTTTTTTGTACGTTTGTAAGATACAACACATATTTGGCCGTAACGACATACAAAAATCGTATTTTTTTTTAACTTGAATAATGGTTGTCAGTGGGTTGCATATTGTGAACACATACTACTAATTGTATACATAAATATAAAATGTATGGTGAATAAGATAAATGAATAAATTCCGAAAAGAGGATCATACATAAGTATATTTGGAAGTTATAGAATGCTTAAATGATGTCAATCGACCAATATACTGTTTGTCGGGCATTATGGGTCATATAAGGACAAATGTCTGTCAAATCATTGATATTTTGTACCATCATATATTCTTTTCTAAAGATTTTATCGTAGATCATTTTGTTTATTCTTCTTTTATATAAACATCAACAACAATATTCAATGTTATACTATTATACGGCTTTGGAAACATCACAGAAACAGAAGTTGTGATATTATATTATTATTAAGTTTTAAAAATATACAGTAAAAAATTGTGATTTTAGATTAGATTAGAGTTTAAAAATAAACATTGCGTTTGATAGGTGTGTTATTCTTATTTAAAATTTAATTTTTGGTTTTTAGATAAATCGAATGAGTCTTCTTTTACATCAGCTATCCGCAATAGAAAAAAACTCTAAAATAAAACGCTAGGTTTGAATTATGTATTAACTAAATAATTAATATGTGATACTTTTTAAATAAATAATTGATGTGGAATAACTATTTTTATTTAAATAAAGATTTTAAGCTATAAAAATTGCACGAACGCTTTCATGATGAGCTGTATAAAATATTTCAGATTAATCTAAGACAACTACTTATTTTACCAATTATAATAATTTCTTACTTAGTAATTCAAATTCTATTAAAATTAAATAAATAATAAACGAAGATAATTATTCGATATAGTTTTAATCAGTTTACACTTTTACACTTTCTACTCGTATGTAATACTTATATACGTGGTATGTATTTAAAAATAAAATAAGCAGTTTATACAAAATTTAAAAATCATTTAGTGGTTTATTTATTTACTTATTTAAACTTTTACTTATTTAAACTTTATTTATTTATTTTAGTGGTTTTCACCTTAGATACACGGTTCTTCGGAAACGGATAAAAAATTAAAATCGTTGTCTTAGGTGTATTTGGTTAGAATATGTGTTCGATGTCGTTATTTATTATTCAGTTCTAGTCTCAACTGTTTAACAGATTTCGTGTGTGTTTTTTTTTTTGACATATCGGAGAACATAAATTCTTTACCCAATTAAATTATCTTAAACTTACTTAATCATATTGTGATATAAGTATACCTATATACATTTTGTATAAATATTTTTTTATAAGTATTTTAAATATTAACAGTAAATAATTTTGATTATATATCAGATTAGAGTTTTAAGATTTAACATTGTGTTTGATGAGACTTGAGTTTATCTTTTTTGAAATTTAATTTTGGTTTTCATATAAGCTGCATGAGTCTCGTCTTACATCAATGGTTTGTAATTGAAAGAAACCTTAGAATAAAACTTTACGTATAAATGTTTTACTAACTTAATTACCTTTATGTGATTCTTAAATAGATTATTGTCTTTGTTTTTATTAGGTAACGTTTTTTATACTACTAAGATTGCACAAACACTGTAGTTTTGAGCTGTATGAAATATGCCATATTAATCTAACGCAACTATTTATTTTATCAAATAAAGCGTTTGCTTATTTAGTTATTCAAATTCTATTCAAAATTAAATAAACAATAAACAAAGATTAATATTGTTTTAGTCAGTGAACAGTCACTTAATTTGAAATTATTATTGTTTTAAGCAAATTAGCATTATAACATATTTATAAATATATTTCTGTTGAACTTGCTTTGCTTTATAGTAAGTATAGAGTGAACCTCATCATTGTGTAGTTCAATTTGGATGACGTGTTAAATGTAATGACAACTCATGAATTATTATTTATAATAATATACGAAAAATGATACAAAGCTAGGACAATGTTTCATATTTTAATTATTTTAAGGATGTTTATAATATATATATATATTATCTAACTATTATTAATCTATAAGTATCATGGTGGGTTGTTATAATGTTTACCAAAAGTATTGCACATATTATTTTATCATTAGTAATATTTAATTGCGTTACCAATTATTATTGTTTTTAACTAATATGTCATCACCGACTTACCTGTTATTAATTAAAATTGTAGGTAGTATAAATTTATATTTATTCTAATATAATTCCTTTATGTATAGAAAATTTTAATATATACAATGGAAAATTATTTCATATTTTTAAATTTATATTGCAATAAATTACAACAATATAATTGCGCCCCATTTTTAATATTTAATGTAAATTTTATATATCTGTAGGTTGCGGCTTAAGTTTTTTTTATTCATACGTAAAAAAGTATAGGGGTAATTTTGTAAAAAATCAATATTTTTTTCCACATTTTTTAGAATTAGGTGTGGCGATATAATTGTATTAATATTAGTATGGTTAAAAATATTGGATTTATTGATTATGAATGAAAACGTGCTTACTATTAAAAATTAGTAATAAAGTATGTGGTTAAACTTTTTATGATTCAAAAACATTAAAAATTGTTCACGAAAACCTTATTAATTTTACACACACACTAATGGGATTTAATATTAGTAATTCAATAGGCCGTATGATGAATTAATAGCCACGAGTCCGTATATTTTATTAATAATACTTGTGATTGATAGGTATAAATATCGTTAATTGTGGTTATTTCAATTTAAATTTTTACACATAATACTATACTTATATTATTGTACAAAAATATTTAATACATTTAATTATATTAAACATAATTGGCGGATCAAGTACATTCATATTTAAATTTAAATGATAGCCTCCGAATCTGAAATATTACTAGAGATTTATAAATTCTCAGCTCAGAATTTAATATACAAAATATATTTTTCGGAAGATTGTTGGCGCATGAAACCGTTTTCCAGATTTTTTTATATTTTCCCAATCAGTATGGAAAATACAGAGAATTATCAACTAGTTATAATTTACAACTGTAAACAACGAAGGGTTATTAAAGATCATTTGAATTTGTATAATATAAATAATAATATGTACATAAATTTACTGTTCAATCGTAACTTAATGCAATTTAGACATAAGGTACTTAATAATGTCATATCTACTTAATATTTAATTTTCTCAACATTTAAGCTTCAAACACTTATGAAAGTATTCATGATTATATTTTCGATATATTGAAAAGTCTTTAGAGACAACTTATAGATAAAATAATAATGCAAACATTATAATTTATTTTTACTATAGTCCTTAATATACACAATTAAATAATTCATAAACTACTCGTTCTTACCATACATGTTGTGCGTGTTGAGTGTAGGGCATCGATTTATGTTATTGACTTGTTATCCAATTATTTACTAAATTTATATGAACAACCTACTCAAACTAATATCAAATTCAAGTACTATACAATATAATCTAACAAACTATGCTAAGTAATAAGTATAATAGATATAATATGTGTTAAGCATATACATGTATTTTCACATAAGAGCAAACATTGTGTTTTTGATGATTTCCACAATAAACGATGGAATATGGGGGTGAAATGATCTAGGTACCATCCTGTGTCGATACCATGTAAAAAAAAGCATATATATAATTCAACGTAAGTATTTGTTCTGCTCTTAATTCATTTTCGATTTAAAATCAAATTATGTAAATTCATTCATATATTAATTTTAAAAAAATAGTATAAATTTAGTTATAATTAACAACGTCACATAATTCGGATACTTTAAATCTTAAAATATTTTTTTGTTTTTAATTTGTTAATAAAATAAACATGTTGTGATATGTGAGATCAGTGTTAAATAATTTTAATAGGGTTTTTTTGATTTTCGGTATGGTAGTCTAAAGTTACAACCAGAATAATTTTAAGACGACTGTGATGTTATATGTTTTGCAATGTGTAGGTATCAGTGTTGGGCGTAATCGATTAATTTACGATTAAATTACGTAATCGATTACGATTACTTTATTAAATTACATTAATCATTAATCGTTTAATCATCTCTCAAAGTAATCATTAATCATGATTACATATTTCTAATCGTTAATCATTATCGTCAAATTTATCGCAAAACTGATTTTTTTTTATATGATATTACTTAAAATAGTACGAATTTCCAAAATATCAACGATATTAAGGTCTATTAATTCTAATTAATTTCATATACCTTATCTTATGAAAGTTATAAGGTATTTTTCTATAGATATAACTTCATATGTACCTCACATCTACTTTAATTCGGTAAACGTACAATAAAATATTATGAATAGTTACCTATTTAAATGGTTTTATTATTCCGTGTTCATTGCATTTCGTAATTTTTGGGTTGATCTCGTATAATATATATATTACATTGTACTCTACCTAAACTTAATATAATGAGTGATAGTGAAGAATATTCTGTGTCTCAGAGCTCTAGCATGTCTTTATCTGTACCAACTCCGTCTCTTCCACTTCCACAGTCAACTGATGGTAAATTTTTTAAGATTTTAAATGAAAAATCATGTTCATCAGAAAAAAAAATTGTTGTGCAATGCGTTAAACGTGAGCCGAAAATTGTAGAGTTGAAGGGTTATAAAAATTCATCTTCTAACTTTGTCACTCATTTAAAACGGCGACATGGCCCAGATGCTATTCAAGAATACAAAACTTATTTAAAATCAACTGAAAGGTCAAATAAAAAAATTAAAACTGTTGTTAAACAATTAAAAATTAAAACAACCCAGGAAAACTTCGAAGCTGATATGATACATTTTTTTTTACATTCAATGATTCCTTTGAGGTGTGTAGAAGTCTCATATTTTCTAAAATTGTTTGATATTTTATTGAAGTATCATTAATCATTAATCATTAAAAATTAGTCATGATTACAAACTAACATATTTTGTAATCATAATCAATACTATGATTACATTATGACTTTAATCATTTACAATAATTTGTTATTGTGATTATTGATTACATTAGTTTATATTATGATTAACAATTACAATTTTTAATCATAATCTTTAATCATTAATCAGATTACAATTTGCCCAACACTGGTAGGTATATATAATATATATATTTATATAAGGAATGCTGATCTGTTTTTTTTAAGCTCCTACTTATGTGCAAAGTATGTTTTTTTATATATAAATATAAAGTAATGAAAGTTTTATTTTAATTTTCTCAACTTATAAGCATGATTATATTTATATTTTATGAATTTAAAGTATGATTAAATTGTTATGAATTTAAAAAAGTATTAATATTTTTTGTTATATTATACTTAATTAATAAAGAATTATTTTAATGAAAAATTTTAATTACTGTGTACTCACGAAATTACCTAATTACTATCACAAAAATAAATACCATATCACAAAATGACCTAACTTTTCTCAATGACCTTTGGGCTTTTATAAAAACTAATCTTTGGACTTAAAATCCAAAAACTGCATATATTCTAGTAACTTTAATCTATGTTCATCAAAATATTAAAATAATTAAATATAATTATTGAAATTGAATTTGTAATTAGACATTTAATTAATTTTTTACGAACATACCTTCCTTTACCCTAATAATTTTTAATAGTTTGTATTTCTTCTACAACGTTAATCTATAGTTTATCTATATATAACTATGTTCAATTTTATTTAAATAGTTCGATATGGTTATACACAATTGATGCATTGAAAAAAGATTCAATAATTTCTAAAAAATGTCAAACTAAATTCGTCATCATATATGGATTTCCTACTACGTTCATTCTAATGACTCGATAATAATATGATGTAATTATATTTATAAAAATATAGTATCCAGAGTATCTACTCTTTAAAAATTCTTAAATTTATTATTATAACTAATTTCTAACAAACATGTTCATGGGCCCATTATCTTCTGGAAGAACAAAAGAAAATTATGTTATATATAAATATATGATAATATGCTGTAAAAATTGTAAAATGTATGCATAAAATTATATTTTATTGGCAATAAAAACTAATCCAGAAATATATGAACTAATGTCTTTAATATTTATCAGTTGTTTTGAAATATCTAAAATTGGAAAACTCACATCTCATATTACTTAGCACGTATTTTTCAATGACCGTAGTAAGTCCGGTCGAATCCGTAACTTACTGAATTAGTGGTTTACCTTTGTCGGGTTTTAGTCAACCAATACTTATCGGATTGCGTCGTTTAGTAAAGAGCAAATAGGTCACCATTAAATAAATAACTCAAATGATGGCATTAAAGTATAAATATTTATTGATAGAATGACACACTCACTAATTCTATAATCTAGATTGGCTCACTCGACTGTTCAACATATCTGTTGGGTGAGCATTGCTATACGTCGCGTGCAGGGGTTTACAACATGATCAATTATGTGTGATATTGAGTAAGTTCGAAATAATTCATAAAAAACTGATACGATTGATGTGGTTGGTTTAAAGATAAAAACAAAAAATAAATTGATTTTTCATTATTGGAATAATTGTAGATTTTATAGCAAATACTATAACACTGACCGCGAGGACGATAATTAATAACCACAGTAAAGAAATATTAGTAATGGTAATCATTAACATCAAAAAATATCTTATAAGTTTATAGCTAATTGTATAGAAGATTTGAGAAAATTGTCTTTTGTTCCTTTCATGTTATCCTCTTGTACTCTTTTATTAAATGCATATTAAAACTACTATTTTTAAACAAGTTGAGGATTATTTGAATATTGTATATAGTTAACAGTTTATATTCATTTTATATAGTTATAAATTGATTTTACTTTATTTTAAAATGACATCTTATACCAACGTGTGTATAATAATTTACTGAGTTATATTTGATGGTAATTTATTTGATCTATTTTAAATATGTTTTTGAATTATTTTTGAATCGTTTAAATTTTATTTATTTAAATTTTAAATTGTTAAATCATGTATGAATACTACTTGTGTGACTGCATAATTAGGTTTCATAAATAAATACTTAGAGTCGATAAACCAGAAATACAACGAATATTTTTTTATGTAACGTAAATAGTAATGGAAAAATATCTAATAAGTAATAACTATCATTATGGCGTTCAAAACTTCAAAAAAAATATGTACCTATTTATTGTTTATAAGATAGATCAGTACATGATTTAAGTCCGCAACAATAATATTATGTTGAATAATAACCTAACGAATTTATTATTCGTTTATTGTAATTCGTGAAGAAAATAAGGGAACCGACCTCAGGGCTATGGCGTGTTCAAAAAGTAGTTTAATATACACGTACCTATTAATAAAAAAATTTAAATATCATAATATCGTTCTTTTTACTTATATACAGTGATTGTTATGTATATATACTTACAGTAATTATACTACATAATATGTTTTAAATTTTAATAATCTGATTAATTATATTCAACTAGGTAATTATTACTAGATGGTATATTGCATTAATAACATCTAATACGAATTATGTTCATATTAAAATATAACATATGGCATAATAATTATTGGACGTTTAAATTACATATTTTAAAGATTTGTACAATCTTACCTAACATGATGGATGTCTAACGTGACTTAATCAGTGGCGTCATTAGGAATTTATCCTTAGGGAATAGGCATTTTTTACACACAAAATACTGGATTTTCAATATTGTATTTTCAAGTACAGTAATAGCCGAGAATATCAAATATCAAAGGCTCAGGGGGAGACCTATCACTCTCGTCCCTTCCTTAATTACGCTCATGGACTGTATATGAAATGTAAACAATTTTATTATTTAAAGCTACATTTAGAAAAATTATTTATTTTACCGAATATAAACAGTTTTTACACGTCATAACAGAGATCAGGCGAACATCCAAAGGCGACATCTAGGGGTATAGGTAATCGACAGTCGTCTAAAATAATAATATTTTTTCACCACAAAACATTGCCAAGCATAATAAGCTAAGCGTGTTCAAACAACGAGCCCTGCAAATGGTTATAATGTGCAAGACTTAAAAAGGATTTTTTAATACTAAATTGAATATTTTTCAACACCATTGACCATGGTTTGGTCAATCATAAATAGAAGCCTTATTGTTTTACGGTAGACCAATATTTGACTGCGACTTACCAGTCGCCACATAATATTTGCACAGCGCCGATTTGCGACGCTCCGTGAACCAACACTCTAAAAAGTATAAACGATCTACGAATTTGGCCGAACATAATATACTACCATGCTGGGATTCAGAGTTTATGACTTATAAGATGGCAAATACGATTTATTGAAATGCGCAACAAATCATAAAATATTTATGACTGAAACTCTCGCAATGAGTATATTATTATACTCGAGTACACGACGAGCAAAGAGTGAAAAACGTTTGGAGATTATTATATAAACAATATACAATAAACATGTTTTATAAGAGTTCAAAAATAAATGCGCTCTCACCCACTTTCACGGTATGCAGTGTGCATGTGTGTGTAATCTAAAACCAAGGTAAGTAAGTATACGTAAAAAATAAAATAAAAACTAGTTGGTTTTCGAATTTTATTTTATTGGTAGCGGTGTAAGTCATATAAATAAACGCGTAAAGACGGTACGGTAATAATAATTTTGATTTATATTACGGAAATATTGTAACGATCGTTTGCCGTTCGGCGCAAACATTATAATAAATTGTGTTATTATTATGTATTATTTTTATAGGCGCTTATATATAACATTATTATCTGCATGACGTTCGCCGTTATGTCGAACTTTCGCAAACGACGATTGCATCCGTTGAATCTGCGAGTGGAATAAAATCGAACAATGTACCTATAAATGTAGTAACACAGAACAACACTCATATAATATTATGTTTATGTATTGTATTAACTTCGTAAACGCGAATCGTAATAATGATAAAAAAAAATGAACTCTTTTAGTTTGATCATACAAAAAACAAAAATAGTAATAATAATAATAATAATGGTGTGTTTAATTTTATTTTTCTATCGTATGTGAGTATATGTATATGATGAGTGAGCTCTTTGATCACGAATGGTTTTTTAGTTTTACAGAAAAATATAAATTTATATTTTAATATTATGGGTACAAAAAACTATTTTTTTATCATGAAACTATAGTCATTTCTCATTAGGTTTATGTGGTTTTGAAAATATTTTTTTTTTCATAATTGTTAGTCATTAATCATTACAAATCCTATTTTTTTATCAATAGAATTTTTTAAGCTCTTTAACCTTTTCAAATGACATGAAGTTCTAATTTTTTGTTCCGAAGCACGAAAATCAAATTATCTGCCAGTTGTTAATTTAGGTTTAAGTGTCTACATTTTAAACGGGTTGAGTGACACATTTAATGTAATGTGTTTGCAGAGAAAACATTGTTTACTTTTTAGTAAAAAAGATCCAAAATATAGGTTCAGAAGATCTGATCATCATGTTTATTGCTGTCTACAATGACTAATGTTTCTGATTAATATTTAGAAGAGCCACCACAATTATTATAGTTATGTTATAGTATTTTTGATAAACATATGAACTTGAAACAATACCATTCAAATTGTTATTTTTGTGTTTCTCAAAAATCTGAAACACTTTATTTATATTAATTAGTTTATTATCATTAGATATAAATCTTATTAATTCTGCGAATATTTAAGGAATTGAACTGTTGATTTCCACTTGGTATTTAAACAGTAAGTACTACATTTTAAATCTTTTTAAATTATTTGAGATGTATACTCATTGTACAAAGATATAACTATAGTTGACACAGTGCATGTAATCGTAAAAGTTATTTGTAGCGATAAGTTTATAAATGAGGAGATTTTCAGGTGTTAATGGTTCCCGAACACTAATATAACACAAAAAAATGAGTTGGTATTTTGAATTGCCTAATGTCAGGACGATGTTTCAGATACTGTGATTTGATTTTGATAATTTGCAACTTTTTGAGTATTTTATTTAATCCCAATCATGGGCCAGAGGGTGACCCGTTAAATATATGATATCCAGGGAGAGTTGTTGGACTCTCTCTCTCTATATATATATATATATATATAATAGCCGTATCGCAGGTGTGATAGATAGATACTATAAGATTGCAAAAAAAAACTTCAATATTGTTAGTTATCAGATATATTATAATTATATTTTTAAATAAATAGTGACATACGGTACGTATTTACAACTAGACTTGTCTCATAGCTATTACACGGGGTTTTCTTGATCGATGTC